>CAKKOB020000796.1:0-11414 GCA_918844115.2 Phlebotomus perniciosus | reverse complement strand
CTATGAGTTTCCAGTAAAGAAATTCATGAGTTTCCCGTAGAGAAATTGATGAGTTTCCAATAGAGAAATTGATGAGTTTCCAGTAGCGAAATTAATGAGTTTCCAGTAGAGAAATTCATGAGTTTCCAGTAGAGAAATTCATGAGTTTCCAGTAGCGAAATTCATGAATTTCCAGTACCGAAATTCATGAGTTTCCAGTAGAGAAATTCATGAGTTTCTAGTAGAGAAATTCATGAGTTTCCAGTAGCGAAATTTATGAATTTCCAGTACCGAAATTTATGAGTTTCCAGCATCGAAATTCACGACTTTCCAGTAGCGAAATTCATGTTCAGTGGCCGAAAACCTTAAGTTCTAGAAGTGAAATTTGTTTTCCTCGGAATATAAACTTATAAGCATAAATTTCTCGATATGAATAACCCCTTAAAGTCTATGTAAAAGTTTATTGCTTTTGATTATGTTTAAATTTTTTTATCATATTTCCTTTCATATGCTTTTTCTTTCACATCAATTGATTATACTCGGTTAAGATTCTGTTTTGATAACGAAATGAAAATTTTTCCCCTTTTAAATTTATTATAAAATCCGCGAGAACCTTAAAGGAAAAACCCCAAAAGAAAGTTCTAATTGCGAAAAGATTTATATACCTATATATGCATCAATTCAATCCAGTGAATGGTCAAGTGTGTCGATTTGAATTGTACACCTCCTTGTTGAGGTCAGTGGGCAAAAAAAATGGATTAAGTAACTTCCCATGGATTGATGCATAATTGTGGGCTTATTGGTGCGGAACCCACATTCCGGACGGAGCCCCATCTGTGAAGAAACTTGCCATATATTTCTCCTTCGTCTCTTACTTTTGTGACTTGGGAGAGACATTCGCACCAACCACATGTTGCTAATTAGAAATATTTTCTTTTGCCAAATGGGAAATGCAATATAGTAAAACTCATGAGTCCAGTGTGACTTCATTTTCCATTGATGACAGTGAGAATTTTTTTCGCTGATAACTCTCTCTGTGCGTTAATCGGGACTTTGGAGCAAGGTGTAAAGCTCAATTGTAGAAGTTCATCGTATCATTGGCTGATTGATTGTATATTTGCTCATTCAGTTGATGATAAAATGAAATCACAAATATAAACCATTTGTCTCCAATCAAGCAATTTTTCTCTCTTATCAAATATGCTTACCGTATTTTTTTTCTTCTTCTTCCTCTCAACTTAGAACTGGAACTGAAACCTTACTCCGATTCGGATTTTTATGTGAAGGAGTCTCGTGATATGGTGACGATTATTCAGGCTCTCTTGTCGGCAGGTAAATGTGATGAGTTTTATCTCTCAATTAAATATTGATTTTAGTGTTGGTAAATTACATTATTTCGCATATTTTTCATATATTTAGCAAGGGGATGTGACTTAAGAATATTGGTGTACAACATAATGAGTACTAAAAGAGTACTAAAGAAAAGCTTACGATTTGATTTCTTGAAACCTTTCAAAAACTTTTATTTGCAAAAAGAAATACAATTCTAGTAACAGATTTAAAAATTTAGTACTAGTTCTTAAAGGTTAAGTTTTAGAACATAACCTATTTATAAATGAATTTCTTCATTCAGGGTTAAAAGGCTTTTATAGTCATAAATCTTGTGATTTCATTTCCCTGAGTACTAAAAAATAACTGGATGTGATTATTTGATCAATTTTAGAACTGAATAATTGTTCTAAAACTTACAAAAAGTTGTTTTGAACAGATCTTGGAGCAAGGGGGAAATATTATGGTCAAAGAACGTACACTATTTCCAGCACTTTCAAGTTTTGTTGAAAAGATTCACAAAGCTCTAATTCAAAAGATTTGAAGAACTTTCATCCTAGAGCTTTCTAAGTAAGCTCTCTAGGTAAGCTTTCTATGAAAGCATTCTAAAACAGAACTCTAAGAAAGCTCTTTTTGGAAAGCTAGAAATTTCTAAGTAAACTTTCTTAAGAAGCTTTCTCAGAAATCTTTCCAAATAAAGCTTTTACAAAAGATTTCTAATTTAATAAGCTAGAAATTTTTAAGAAAGCTTTCAATGAATTAAAAAAGCTTTCTAAGCTTTTTTAATTCATAAAAATCATGAAGAAAAATCATTCATGCTAGCTTTATATGAAAGCTTTATTTAGAAAGCTAGAAATTTCTAATTAAGCTTTCTAAGAATGCTTTCGGAAAAGCTTTAAATGAAAGCTTTCTAAAAAACTTTGCCTATATGAAAAGTTTCTAGAAAAGCTTTTTCCGAAAACTTTTTAAAAAGATTTTCCAAGAAAACTACCCAAAAATGCTTTCTCAAAAAGCTTTTTAAGTAAACTTTCTAAAAAAAGCTTTCCAAGTAATCTTAAAAAAAAACTTTTTAAGACAGCTTTCTAAAGGTTTTTATGAAGGGTTTTTTAAAGCTTTTTATGAAAGCTTCAAGAAAATCTGCGAAAGTTCTCTAGAATTTTCAAAGGCTTAGCGAGAACTTTAAAAGTTCTAAAAGTTATCCGAAAGCTTTACAAATTTTCCCAAGAATTTTCCAGAAATTTTAGCTGCGATTTTAAGTGTTCGTACATTTCTGTAAGAGCTTTACATCAATTTTAGAAAGCTTTCAGCTAATTAGGTTTATTTTTCAAAGTTTAGGAACTTCCTTGGCAGCTTCTGAAAGTTCTCAAAAGCTCATAAACTCTTCCTCAGTTATTCTTTGCCTCTTATAATGTAAATTTTCGCACATGTACTAAATGTCAGTACTAATTTTAATTATCTGGTGTACATACAATCTTTTCAACCACTTTTCCCTTGGTCTGAGATTGCCTTTAATAGCAATTCATTAAAATACCCGTAAAATGAGGCAAAATTAAATGTCTCAAGTATTTTAACAACATCGGACTGTCATTATCATTAAGACGATGAGAGGGAGTGATTATTGTGAAAATTCTGCAGAGTCATTGACATTTATGCCCACTTATTTGTACAATTTACATTGAATTCGTCTTGGAAGTTGCCATTTCCGCACGTTTTCCACAACAGAACTGTTTTTTGCTCGTTTTTTTTGTGCGAAGAATGCACTTTTTCTGTCGCACAGAAATATTTTTTCATTTTAAGTTGATCAAATTTCGCGACACTTTTTCTACAGTGAGAGAGACTCTGTCGATTGTTGGGAAATGAAGAACAATTTATTCTGTTATTGTTCATTCACTTAAACTGTGTTGTAATTTGTAAGTTCTAAGATTTTTCGAAGTAATAATCAGCGGGGAAAAGTGTATAATTTCAGTAGAGATAAGACCATAATATTAAATAATTTTTTTCCCTCTCCTCTAGGTCATAAATTTGAATGTACAGAAACAATTAACCTCGCTCTTGAACCAGGAATTTGGTGAGTTTTGCTATCTTTTCTCTCCTATTAATATATATTTCGAAAGTAATTGAAACGTTTGAGAGACAAAATTAGCGAACAATATCAACTTTTTTTCCTTTATTATTCTTAACTAACATTGTAAAATGCTCAATTGTCTAATGTTTGGGATTTAACACGCGTTTCTGATGGGGGAGAAGCAATAATAGAGAGAGAGAATAAATAGAAAAAAATGCTTTACACGCAATATACCAAATAAATTACAACGTATACACAATTGCTAAGTGCAGAGATCGATGGCAATATGTGTGTAATTTCCAGCGTGTCGGTATCAAGTCGTATGGAGAGTAATTAATATTTTTTAGAAAAATAACACACACGCGGGAGCCTATAGGTGAGTGAGTGCGAGAATATAAGAAAAACCACGTATTACGGGGACGAGGTCATGAGAGTGGATATTTTTTTTTGCAACTTTGCATCTCTGAACATGAGCCGCAAAGCCAGACGCCAGAGAGTTTCTCCCGGGCTGGATGGCGTGAGATTGATTGAAAAGGAGCCAAATTGATTGATTCCTCTCTCTCCTTATCGCATGATGCATTTTCAAAGTGATAGTTTTGCTATTTAAATGGATTTGCCAGAGTGATAGGAATCTTGTGGGAAAAGAATATTCCTGATGTGTGTAAACACATGTCACTCACACGCATTTGAGAATAAAATCGCCAATATAAAATCCATATTCATTAACACATGCAGCGATTGTGCTTAATCTTGTGAAATATTTACAATTGCACTTGTCACTCAAGGAGTATAGAGATGTGTGAGATTTTACGCATATTGATGGACTAATTGCACTCAGAGAAAAATCTGTTCTTCCCCTATTGGGAGCTCAAGAAAATTTTGCAATTTTTCTGCATAAGAAACAGCAGGATATAAAATATGTGAATGAATATTAATAGAGAAATATTATGTCAATACAATTTATTTCCGGAAAACTATAAGAAACTTGTAGGAATTTCATGAAGAAATAGGGTAGGGGAGAGTAGGGCAGTTTATTATTACTTTAGGAGACCGTAAGGCAAAACCTCCCTGCATTGTGACCATTGTGACCTATTAAATCTTTTATGCAATATCCGCAATATCCTGTGGTTCGTAATTGCCTCCATTTTATATGCGACAACTGGGAAAACTTCTCTACTGAAGTATAAACTTTTAGATTCAGTAGAAACACTACAACAGCAAATTGAGCATTTGATTGCAATTCAGTAAATTTGTTTAAATTTTTTTTCCAATTTATGAGTTCGATTCCAACGAGTTGCGAACTCATAAATCGTAATGAGAGTCTCCTCGTCTCTATCCCCCATTTCATGGCCTTATGAGTGGGGCAGATGCGAACAAAGCTAGTTGAGCTTAGAATCTTACGTGTTTACTATAATATTAGACAGCAGTAGAATATTTCAGTAGGAAGACTCATTTAGAATGATAGGAATATGCAAATGAAAGTCGCGTGACATTTCCTGACTTTTTGCATTTATACGTTCCAAAACGATGGGACAATTCCGGTAAAGAAAAGAGGATATTTCCTATGAAATTCCAGTATGGAATATGATATCATTTATGGAATTATCAATTAACAAGGTAGTGTTCTTTTCTTGGATATTATAACAAAAGCATACTTTTTTTTAGAATTAGCCGAATTAGACTAAAAAGTGAAATAACATACAATTTTTTTTTTTAACTTAGGGTTATCTGGTTACGATGAGATCAGCACTAATATTAAGCGTGGGGCAGATGTGAACAGATACGTAATTTTCGCAAAAATACTTAGTTTCAAGTTAAATCATTAAATAAAGACTGCTTTATTTTGCTTAGAAAAATTATTGATACAAAACTTAATGCAAAAATTACGAAATCTTACTTTTTCTTTAGTAAAATATCAAAAAAAAAAAAGAATTAAAAGCACTATTTTAGTAATCATTGAGGATGTTTAGGATTGAGGATTTGGGGATGCATTGAAAATGCATTGTATTCAATCCGTCCCACTTGTCCCAAAAGTTTTGGGAGTTCACGAGAAGGATTTCAGAGAAGCATTTGTTGTTTAACCTAACCTCATTTTATGCTTGTTTTAAGAAATTTTTTTTCAAAAATTACCTGTGATTTTAAAGATATGTTTTGAAAAATATCTTAAACAAGCATAAAATGAGGTTAGGTTGAACGGCTACTCTGAAATGCTACTCCGAATTCCTTTTCGTGCATTCCCAAAATTTTTGGGATAATAATGAAAATATCTAATACAAATCTTACAAGTTGAGAACATATTTCTAACCTCACAATTCGATATGAAACGGTACAAGATTAGATTCTAATTTTGAGACAATCCAATTGCAATCTAATGCAATCAGCGGTGTTAATGACCTTAATGAAAGACAACAGATCTACCTAAAACTGCCCCTCAGTAGGGCAGTTGTTAACAAATTCAAATTATTGTCCACAACTGCCCTATTCTCCCCTAATATAAGCAAATCAAATCTCTTCGTATTTCATGCAAAATTTACACTCATTTGCTTTTCAAAACAGCCTTAATTCAATCCCTTTTTAGGAGTGTGTTTCAAGGTTGAAAGAGACAGAATGTTTTCTCTAATCATTTTGTGATGCTCTTATGGGAAAATCAGAGTTTCTTGCACCGCGTTTAGATGATAAAGCATCGCTGTAATCTCCGATAATCTCTATGAGAGAGTAAATTTCATGTCATGAGAAAAATATGAGATGCATTTTGTTGAATTATCAGGACGAAATTCCCAGCAAAAGAGATGTGTTGAGAAACATGGGATGAGTGTTGAATCAGAAGATTTTTGGGATATATATTTGTAATTTATTAGACAGAGAAAATTGTCTGCGAGAGCAAGATGGAAAATATTTTATGTATCTGTGTGTGTGTGATTTTTCTTTTAGGAGAAGAAGAGAAGAAAAAAGGTTGTGTAAAGTCACGTAATAATGTGGTTGTAGAGTGAAAATTAAAAATAATTATATATTCCCGTTGGGGTCACTTAGACATGAGCACCTCTTATCAGTGGTCGCTCCGATACCCATATTGAAGGAGAGAATTTTATGACTTTCTATCGTCGACCAGAAAACTTGCCTGATTACTTCGGGACAGTGTGTCGTTGTGAGTTTTGCCACAAATTTTATTATTTCAGTGGCAAATAGAAGTTTCACAGGAGGTGATCTCTTACTCGGGGAGTAAAAACGTGCCACACTTTTTGTGTCCTTTACTTCAAAGCAATTCTGTGCTGAGTTGGTAATAAGAATAAGAAGCCAAGGAGATCACAACTGGAGATAAAACTTGACTTTTTTTAACGTCTTGTGTAAGAAGTGAAGTGTTTTGCTCTCTCTCTCTCAAACGTTTAAAAAAAAAGAGATATTTCAAATTCTTAATCACTTTTTGCGCCTTTTAATCCTCTAATCAGTTTTTTTTCTGTTCTCCTCCTAAATACCCAATATTGCAGCTCAATTGACGATGAGATTGATGGATCGTGCATAGTGCGAGCCAGAGGTCTTCCGTGGCAGAGCAGTGATCAAGATATTGCAAAGTTTTTCCGGGGTTTGAATGTTGCCAAGTGAGTATTTTATATTTTATTTAAGCAATTCCCATTTTTTTCATACTCTCCCCTCTTCAATTATCATCGTTGCTACTCAAATATTTATTACACTTGATTATTTGCTTAACAGAAATTCTTTTTGTGTGAGCTCTCTCGTAAAATTTTACCACAAAGAATCTGCTATAAGGACACTTGAAATGATGATCGTGCAAATTGTTTGTGTTAGAAAATTCAGTTGCGAGTGGAGATATGCGGGGGAAAATTGATTGGGTGTTGAAGAGCAAATTGGAAAATTAATATCAGTCAATGAAATCCATCTTATTGATTTTATATTATAAAATTATAGTCAAGGTTAAAGTTTATAGATGCAATTCTGTGTTATCTGTTTCAAAAACTATAAATATTTTTCATTTCAATCAAGATAATCGTTACATGAAATTAACGCGTTAAATAAACCTGGACGTTTGATATTTGGAATTGACAGTAGACAGAATAATTATTGGATTAGATTATTGTTGTTTTCTAGTAGACTGACAATTTATTTTTAAGATTTCGTTTTTAATTTCTCAATTTTACCTGTAATTAGGCAAATAAGTGCAAATTGCGCCTAAAAATATGCAAAACGCATAAAAGAATTCCCTAAAAGTAGGCAAAATATTAAATTTTGTCTCAAAAACGAATAAAATGCATTGAATTCCATTTTTATAACTATTTATTTAATAAATCTTCCTCCTTGTTCTTGGTTTGATCTTTCAAGGTAATATAATTGCTTAATAAACTTGGTTTTAGAGTTTTATCGCTATTTTTGCACCTAAAAGTATGCAAAATGCATATAAGAACTCCCTAAAAGTAGGCAAAGTGTTTAATTTTGTCCCAAAAACGAAAAAATACATTTCATTCTGTTTTTAAACCTATTTTTTCATTGAAATCTTGTTTCTTATTTTTTCCATCATCTTTTAATGAAATTTACTTATTGAATTATTTGAATTAAGAATTACATATTTCGATATCTTTGCGCCTAAAAATAGCCTACAATCTTAGAAGAACTCCCTAAAAGTATGCAAATGTTTAATTTTGTCCCGAAAATGAAAAAAATGCATTGAATTCCGTTTTCATACTAATTTTTTCTGTAATTATCTTCCTCCTTGTTCTTGGTTTGATCTTTGAAGGTAATTTAATTGCTTAATCACTTGACTTTAGGAGTTATTTCGCAGTTTTTGGGCCTAAAAATAGAAGTGCCTGAAAGTATGCATTATTTACTTTTCTTCCGCAAACGAGAAATTGTGGAACAATTTCCCGAATATACGGCAAAACGCCCAGCCGTCCCCTTCCCCCAACAATTGGCAGCAGTGCTGCCCTCCTCCGGGCGGTCCCGGCCGATCGAGAGCAATAGCCACGTAGGAGTAGCTCGCATGTTCCACGAGTGGAGTGATCGAGTCAGTCGCGCAGTGAAGCTTGAGCAGAGCACACGTATACGCGGTTAGGGATGGCTTTGGGTGCTCTCGGCGGTCTCTGGGAGAAAAGGCGCCCCTCAGTCTTCCGCGATTTCTTTCTGTGTAATATATTTATTGAATGACTTGAATTTAGAATTACTTCGCTATCTTTGCGCCTAAAAGTAGCCATCATTCTTAGAATTACTCCCTAAAAGTATGAAAAGCGTTTAATTTTGCCCCAAAAACGATAAAATGCAGTGTATTCCGTTTTTATACTATTTTTTCAGTGAAATCCTTCTTTTTGCTCTTGGTTTGATCTGTAAATGTATAATTTATTTGTTAAATAATTCGACTACATAGTTATTTCACTATTTTTCCGCCTAAAAATGGGCAATTCTCTTAAAAGAACTCCCTGAAAGTATGCAAAATGTTTAATTTTCTTCCAAAACTGAAAAATAATCAATTTAATTCTGAATTTAAACCAATATTTCCACTAATACCATTCATTAAAGGTATTTTAATTGCTTAATCACTTGACTATACAATTATTTCCCTGATTGTAATAAGTGTCTTATAAATTTTTTCTCGGAAAATATAGTCTTTGTCCCTTCTTATCTCTGGCGTTTAATATGCAGCAATTGTTGGGGAAAGGGAGGGGGGAAAGTGAAGTGGATTGTGTAACAAAATATTGATGAAATCTTGTCTAATTTGTGTATAGTTTGAAAGTTAAAAGTAAATAATAGAGAGAGAAATTATATAGTGGGCTCTGGGGAGAGACGACACAATGTGGACGGTTTAAAAGGTCGCCCTGATACCATCGGAAAACATAAGAGAGAGAGAGAGGGAATAGTCCTCTGTTATCAGGACATATTACTGTGCAAAACAAGTATTCATGAGATGATTCAAGAAAAAAATATTATAAAGTCTCTTATTGGACGCATTAGAAAAGTTATAATCTCCTATCGCATTTGACTTACTTCTGCGTGTGTTTTTTTCTGTCTCGTGAAGGGGTGGCGTAGCTCTTTGTCTGTCGCCACAGGGAAGACGCAACGGAGAAGCTCTGGTGAGATTCGTGTCGCAAGAACATCGAGATATGGCGCTCAAGAGGCATAAGCATCATATTGGGAATCGATACATCGAGGTGTATCGAGCATCTGGTGAGGACTTCCTGGCAGTGGCTGGTGGAGCCTCAAATGAGGCTCAGGCATTCCTCACCAAGGGGGCTCAAGTTATCATACGAATGAGGGGACTACCGTACGACTGCACGGCTAAGCAAGTGGTTAGTGGATTTCTTTTCTCTTTTTTTTGTGATTTATTAATGGGTGAATCAAAATGGCGTCCAAGGGTGAGATATTATGATCAGAAATGGTGTACATTTGAATGGAAGTGCGCGAGAGCCTTAGGAAGTCAAGTAATTTTGGAAGCTTTCAAGGAAGAACAGGAGCTTTTAGAAGTTCTTCCAGAACTTTGAAAATCTGAAAGAGCTTTTCGAAAATCCCAGGAACTTTAAAGGAAATTTCAAAACTTTGAAAAATATAAGCTTGATGTGCTGAGAGCTTTCTAAATTTCCTATAAATCACTGCAGAGATTTACGAGTATTTAAAAAAAAAATCGAGAAATTTTATGATATTTTCGGATATTTTAAGAGCTTTTGAAGCTTTCGCGAAGCTTTTGAGAATTCTTGAAAGCTTTTACATATTTTCTTATAGCTTTTTTTTGTAAAAAGCTTTCTAAGAAAATTTTCTAAGAAATTTTTTTTGAGAGCTTTAGAAAACTTCCTTAAAAAGCTATAGAAGAATTCTTAGAAATTTTTTAGAAAGTTTTAGGAACCTTTCTTAAAAAGTTTTTTTTAGAAAGCTGTAGAAAGCTTTGGAAGTTTTCTTAGAATGCTTTGGAAGCTTTCTTAGAAAGTTTTGGAAGCTTTCTTAGAAAGCTTTGGAAGTTTTCTTAGAAAGCTTTGGAAGTTTTCTTAGAAAGCTTTGGAAGTTTTCTTAGAAAGCTTTGGAAGCTTTATTAGAAAGCTTTGGAAGCTTTCTTAGAAAGTTTTGGAAGCTTTCTTGAAAGTTTTGGAAGCTTTCTTAGAAAGTTTTGGAAGCTTTCTTAGAAAGCTTTGGAGGCTTTCTTAGAAAGTTTTGGAAGCTTTCTTAGAAAGCTTTGGAAGCTTTCTTAGAAAGTTTTGGAAGCTTTCTTAGAAAGTCTTGGAAGTTTTCTTAGAAAGTTTTGGAAGCTTTCCTAGAAAGTTTTGGAAGCTTTCTTAGAAAGTTTTGGAAGCTTTTTGAGAAAGCTTTGGAAGTTTTCTTAGAAAGCTTTGGAAGCTTTTTGAGAAAGCTTTGGAAGTTTTCTTAGAAAGCTTTGGAAGCTTTCTTAGAAAGCTTTTGAAAACTTTCTTGGAAAATTTAATTTAGAAACTTCTAGAAACTTTTTTTGATTTTTTTTATAAAGTTCTAAAAAGCTTTTTGAGAAAGCATAGAAAACTCTAGAAAGCTTTCCTAGAAAGCTTCAGAAAACTCTCTTAGAAAGCTCAAGAAAGATTTCTTAAAAAGCTTTGGAATCAATAAAATTGATAGGATGAAAGCTCCTGAAAGCTTACGAATTAGAGTTTTGGGGAGCTTTTCAACAGCTGTGGAAGTGCTGTAAGTGGTGTACGCCTTTTTGACCATAATATCTCCTCCTTGATGGCGTCAAATTGATAAATTTTGCACAAAAGTCACCATATTAAAGTTAAGTTGGCTACAAGTCTCACGGATATCATGAAAACTTTTGTTTTTCAATCATTTCAACAATTTTTTTGTCTAAAAATTAAGAAAACATCTCAAAATTGATCCAAGAACAGCTGAAAACTTTCAAATCTTCCGTTATTCGGCCATTTGTAAACAATCTTTTTTCGATTAGTTGGACTTCTTCTCGACCGGTGACAATCCCTGTCAAGTGCTTGATGGGGTGGACGGGGTGCTTTTCGTGAAGAAACCAGATGGCAGGGCCACTGGGGATGCTTTTGTTCTATTTGCCAACGAGACGGACGCTCCGAAC
>CAKKOB020000795.1:3120-35369 GCA_918844115.2 Phlebotomus perniciosus | reverse complement strand
GGCACTTTTTCGCCCAGTTTTTACGTCGATGCAATAAATTCTTGTGTCAAATTTCACGTCTGATAACTCTCTTAAGTTTAAGCTAGACTTAATTAAGATTTCAGATCCAAACCAATAGCGAAATTTATTTTAGAAATAACAAATTTGTTAAAAGTATTTTGTTGTCTCGATCTAGCTTAAAGCTAAAGACTTTCAATCGCAAAATAATCAAAATTATTTCCGTAAATCGAAACATGAGAAAACACAATTTCTGTGTCCCTAAACATCGTCTGAGATCCCTCAGAGCCTTTTACTGTTTCTTGGCCTTATTTTAGGACTTTTTTGAGGTCCTGAATGACCTTCAGCTTCTTTTATGCAATTCTTTTCCATTTTGGCGCCTGAAATAAGCGACATCTCGCGGCGAACATTCTGCTCGAAAACTGCACGAACGAGAAATTTCACATTGACTCGGCGATTAATGCATCGGAGTTTGCATTGATGACTCATTTTTAGCGCATTGACTGACTATCTCCATTTCACTCGCACACATGCAACTTCGCATACGCATGTGAAATGGGTGATGTTTTCGCCGAGTCAATGCGCTTTATCAATGCGAAATGGTAATCGTGGGATACGGGCGTTAAGTTTTTAGTTAGCCTACTGAACCATTAGGTACATAGATCAACACTATCAAAACAGTTAAAAAATTTTGAACAATAGATCTTTTTTAAATATAGAATGAGTCTTAAGTTATAGCTATAAGCCGTAAATTTCAGGCTAGTCTTAGGTTTTAAGCTAGATTTAATCTAGCCATAAACTTTAGGCTCGATTTAAACTAGCCATAAACTTCAGGCTAGATTCAAACTAACCATAAACTTTAGGCTCGATTCAAACTAACCATAAACTTTAGGCTAGATTCAAACTAACCATAAACTTTAGGCTCGATTTAAACTAGCCATAAACTTAGGCTATATTCAAACCATAAACTTTAGGCTCCATTTAAAATAGCTATAAACTTTAGGCTCGATTTAAACTAACCATAAACTTAGGCTATAATCAAACCATAAACTTTAGGCTCGATTTAAACTAACCATAAACTTCAGGCTAGATTCAAACTAACCATAAACTTTAGGCTTGATTTAAACTAACCATAAACCTTAGGCACGATTTAAACTAACCATAAACTTTAGGCTAGTTTCAAGCTTTTTTATGCCTTACGTTAGCACTAAGTCTCAAGACAGCATTCTTTTCTATGTCTACTTTTAGAAATTTCACTCAAAATGATAAATTTTACTCCTTCAAATGGTTTTTAATCATGTATTTGGTTTCTCTGTTAAAAATTTATCAACTATTTGGATTGCCCCACTCTCCCCTAATACAGATTTTCGCTCTTAGTCATTATTTGAAGAAACCACTTATATTTAAAACAAAGATTTCCTCTAGAAACTTTTGTCACCTTCTTCAAGGTGATTTGCAAGTGCCACTAATATGCAACAGTTGTAATAACAAAGAGCTATATATTGAGTGTGATTTTTCCCCAACAAACATCTTTTCATTCCATTGATTTCCCATTCATATTATTTCTGTAACAATTATATCGCATTATCACTAACAATTCCTATCAAACGCTATTATTCTGCAATTAATACTCATAAATTATTTTTAGCAACAGATTTCATTACAAACAAATTTGTAAGCCAGAAAAACTGAGCGACACCGAGTTGGAGCTCACTTGAATGGCAAATTGGAGGTATAATGAATTTTGTGTGACTTTAAATTTGATGATTCAAAAGCGAAACGAGAAAATTGCGACTAAATTTGTATCAATTGGAGTAAAAAGTGCGACATGCCTTTTTTCCAGAATTGCTTCCTGTTGTCATAAATATTGAAGAGCTGATAGAGAGAGAATGATTCAGTAAGGCCAAGAGAGAATGTTTATGGAGAAAGTCGAAGCCAAAGAAATACATAGTCATATCTCATTCACTTTATTGATAACATTCCAAGAGGACAAAGATGGCTTCATTCAACCGAATCGCCGATAATTGCTCAATGAGATATAAAGGTGGTAAATATTAGTTAATTTGTAGTTGGAAAAAAAGCCATTTAAGAGGTAGGTGTTGGAGCTGTTGCAGATTTCTCCTGTACTTTGTCTAGAAGCTCCTTGCCACTCTTAGCTATTTCCGATCCGAACTTCTGGGCGGACTCCATAAATTCATTCCAAGTGTTCTCGGAGAAGAAATTCTTCAGTTGATCCTGGAACTGATCAACTGTTGACTTCACCTTGTCTTCTGGGGCATCACGCGGAATGCGGCTGCAGAGAACGATCTACCAGAGTTGAAGGGATTTTTTTTAGGCGGGAAAGAAGAGAAGAAGCACAGGATATGATTTTTAAAAAAGAGAGACACAAATTTTGATAGAAAAAATATTTAACACAGTATAGATTCCATGCAAAGACAGACGATCATTAAAATATTTCACTTACCTGAACCAGACAGAAGACAGCAATGAGGATTAATCCCAATTTGGCCATTTTTACCAGAGAAAATATTATTTGCGTGATGCAATAGGAAAATATAACACTCGCAGGTCTGAAAGTGCAATATCACTCAACAGAGCTTCAACTCGGAATGAGATGTTCGTCTGACGATAGTCCAGAAAGTCTGATGTTGATCTCTATGTGTTGTAAATAAGAGATCGACTGGAGAGAGTGGGGATAATTCTTGGTATGCGAAAATAGTCCGGATAAGGGTACTCTAAAAGGCATTTTCAATTGATAAAAGGCACATTCTGTTAAATAAATTTCCCCTCAATTTGATTGTCATTGAGAAAATATTCTCATACTTGCAAAAGATCCAAATTAATTCAATACAATCTTGCCGCTTTAAATGGCTTCTATTTTATATTTTCCCCTTATATACCAACATTATCAAATAATTTTTCCTGTTTTCCTGACCTTAGGAGTCAAAGAGAGCAGATAATGATTATAAGATGATGCTCTCTATCTCTATAGTATTCGTGTTAGAAGTTGTTAAAGCTGTGAGTAAAAAGCAAAATCATCCAAATGATACTTCTTAAGAATTTTATGGTGGATTCTCCACTTATGGCCATCTAAAATTCTAAAAGATTCTTTCTATTAATAAATAATTTATCATTTGATATTAATTTCATGAAATTTTTTCATAAAATGGCTTAAAATTTGAAGCTGGCCATTAGTGGTTACTCTTTTGATCGGTTTCAACACTTATGACCACCTCATTCCTAGAAATCGCACTCAGCAAGATAATAAGTAATTAACTTCTTAAATTGGCCATTAGTGTTTATTCCACCCTATTTGATATAAATATTCATGACCCGGTGACTGATAAGGCGTTATAATCACTTTGCCTCCCATCATGTCATTGAGTGGATTTTCTTACAATTTTCTTTAATGCCGAAATAGCGTTCTGATTTCGTAGCAAAAGCTATATTATAATTCCTTCCTTTAAAGATATTATAGATCCAGATTATCAAATTAGCTTGATATATTTTAACAAAATAGATTTTTTGATAAGGAATAAGTCCTAAGTAAACAATTATCTTTAAGCTTTACATTAGCATTAAAATTTAAGCTAGAATTATGCTCGCTTTGAGCTAGTTTTAAGCCAGTCTTGAGCTTTAAGCAAGCATTGAGGCAGTCTTGAGGCTTAAGCTAGTCTCGAGCTTTAGGCAGGTTTTACCACAGTATTTAGCTTTAGGCGGGCTTTAATCCTATCTTGAGCTTCAGACGAGCCCTAAACTAGGCGAGTTTTCAGTCAGTAATGAGCTTTAAGCAAGCTTTGAGCCAATCTTAAGCTTGAGCTTCAGACGAGGCTTAAGCAAGTCTTGAGCTTTAAGCGGGTTTTAAGACAGTATTTAGCTTTAGGCGGGCTTTAATCCAATCTTGAACTACATACGAGCCTTAAACTAGGCAAGCTTTCAGTCAATAATGAGCTTTAGGCAGACTTTAAGGCAGTATTAAGCTTTATGTGAGCTTTAATCCAGTCTCGAGCTTTAGATGAGTTTCAAGTTAATCTCGAGCTTTAGGCGCGTTTAAATCCACCCTTGATTTAGGAGATCTTCAAGTCAGTAATGAGCTTTAGGTGGAATTTAATCCAGTATAGAACTTTAGGCTTACTTCAAGTTATAATCTTGAGGATTAGGCGCGCTTTAATCCAGTCTTGAATTTTAGACAAGCTTTGAGCCAGTGTTGAGCTTTAGACCAGCCTTGAGCTTCATCCTTGAGCTTTAGGCGAACTTTTAGCCAATAATAAGCCTTAGGCGAGCTTAAAGACAGCACTTAAATTTAGGTGACCTTTAAGCCAGCATTGAGCTATGGAGGCTTCTACCCAGCCTTGAGCTTCAGACGAGCTTTCAGTCAGTAATGAGCTTTAGGCGAACTTTGAATCAGTATTGAACTTATGGCGACCTTGAATCCAGTCTTGAGCTTTAGACGAGCTTAAACCCAACCTTGAGCAAGGCGGGCTTTAAGGAGGTATTGAGCTTTAGGCGAGCTTTAGATCTTGAGCTTCAGACGATCCTCAAACAGTCTGCTTAATCTTAGGCTTGAAGCTAGCCTAAAGCTCAAGATAGGATTAAAGCCCGCCTAAAGCTCATTACTGACTTAAAGCTCGCCTACAGTTCAAGACTGGATTAAAGCTCGCATAAATTTCAATACTAACTTAAAGCTCATTTGTTGACAGAAAGCACGCCTAAAATTTAAGGCCTTTAAACTCATTTACTGACTGAAAGCTCTCCTAAAGTTTAAGGCCTAAACTTTAGGCGAGCTTTCAGTCAGTAAATGAGCTTTAAGTTAGTATTGAAATTTATGCGAGATTTAATCAAGCCTTGAGCTTTAGGCGTGCTTTAAGTTAGTATTGAAATTTATGCGAGCTTTAAGTTAGTATTGAAATTTATGCGAGCTTTAATCCAGTCTTGAGCTTTAGACGATCCTTAAGCTGGACTTAAACTTTAGGCGAGCTTTCAGTCAGTAATGAGCTTTAAGTCATTATTGAAATTTAGACGAGCTTTAATCCAATCATAAACTTTAAGTTACCTTTAATCTAGTATTGAACTTTAGGGGAGCTTCAAGCCAATCTTGAGCTTTTATCAAATTAAAACTCTTAGCAAAAATATACTTTGAAAATCAAATTAATTGAAGGTATTCTGAAGGCTTATTTTGATAATCTCTGGATCATAACTTAAGGAAGATTTAAACCGCCAAATAAAACATCACTTCCAGTTTTCCAAATCATAAAGAAAACTAAATTTATTGATTTTCACAACACTTTAACAAATTCATCATTAAATAAAACCAGCTAATATCTCCATCCAGCATCACTATTGCGAATAATGCGTGGCTTATCCCCGGGAGCCATACTCGTGATGGACTGAAAGACATCTAGGATTGAAGTGAAGAGCTCAAAGATTGTCCGTGGTTGCTGACCACCGTAGGTTTCCCTCTTCACTGGTACATCTTTCTTCGCGATATCATCACTGATTTCCCGCGGTTCGAGCTTCAATGACTTCGAAAGAGGGATTGTAAATCCTTCTAATGAGGTCAAACACTGCAAGTAGAACACTCGTTATTTAAGATGAAGAGAATTTTTTCAAGTAGAATTTTTACCACGAAAAAGAGGCTAAGGAGGAATATGGAACACGTTAAACACTTCATTTCGTTGTTGACTAAATATGATTTTATGATACAGACTCGTCGTACATTCCTTTTATAGAGAATTCGTTTCAATGGAAAGAATTTTATGCCAATGACCCACTTTTCTAAGTGCAACATTGCATTATTATGTCATGAGAAAAAAATTATGCTGAGGAAGTGTTTTTAATCGTCACTCTTTCAACATTTCATTTTCCTTGTTGGCAACAATAAAAAATGTTTTTTTTTTTAAATAAAGAAGGAATAAAAGATAAAATTTGTGATGCAAAACTGTACAATTTTATTGCTCTCTCTCTTCTTCAAATCGCGGTCATTATTGAACAGCCAATTTTGGGGATGACTTTCTTAGAAGTCCAGATCACCAAGAGGACCAGTATGGAGTGGGACGGGATGGTGGTGGTGGCATCCCTCGTTGCAGGTGTGGGAGACATGAACCTCTGGCTTCTGGCACTTGGACACCCAGACCTTTCCCTTGGGCTGAGCCACCTTGAACAGGACAGGCTTGGTGGCCACCTCCTTCTCGCGGATGATCACTGGCTTCACGATCACTGGGGAGCGACTGTGGTGGTGGAGGATGACAGGGGGCTGCTTGACAACCACTGGAGGATGATTCACCAGGATCTTCGATGGGGGTGGGCGGACAACAATTGGTGGCTGACGATGGAGATACACTTTCTGTTGCTCCCTGCAAGGTGTATGCTCAGCAACGAGAGGCTTCTCATACACCACCTCCTTCTCCTTGCACGGCAGCGGAGGAGGCAGCTCATGCCCAGTCTCCTTCAACAGCTCCTCATGATTCAGCTCCGTGATATCAGTGCCCATGCCATCGTGACTCCAATAGTCAGGGAATCCAGCAGATGCAACCTGTCCAGAAAGATAATCAGCATCCTCAAAAAAATCCTGCCCTCAATCACAACTTACCTGAACAAAGGCAATGGCCAGGAGAAAATGAAAGGCGTTCATTTTAACTCTTCAACTTCTTCTTTAGATTTGGAGAAATGCTTTCAAGTTGTTCCTTGGATGGAAGCTTGAGAACTGATGCTCTTCCCAGCATTTCGCTCGGCTTAAATACAGGTTCTAGGGAGAATTTCTTGTTGACTTGACCCACGGGAGAATGCAAATAATCCTTGGAGAGCACAACAATATTTAGATGGTCTTGGCATATGTTCATTCATAATGCTTGGGAAAAGAGAAATATTTTGTTCAGCTGAAACACCAAGTCTCAGCAAAAGAAGAGTTGAGAATTTTTACCTTCATACGAAAAAAAAATACTCTGTGAGCAAGTTTTTAGGAATAAAATGCATTTTGCTATTCAGTGAGATTATAATTGATTTAGATTATTTCACAAGAGTAAATGATATGGTTCTCACAATTATTAGAAAGCGTGGGAATTGTAGGTACAGCGAATCAATCAGAAATAGTTTTTTTGTGAAGAGATTCACAATATTCCCTCCTTTTCTTAATAGAGACATCATCTCTAAATGGTCCAAAACAAGATCTTATTTAGCCTCAAACGTTAAACTCTATGTTAAGCTTATCGTGTTATCACACGTAAGTTGCTGGAGCGATAATTAATAAATTAAAATAAATAAGAAATAAAATAAAAGGTGGGATATTAATTTAATCTCCCGATAGAAAAAGCAGATAGCTTTTACTATGAATACGCTCTTTTGGAAATCCCTAATTGGTTATTGATGTTGTAATATTTCTGCTCTAAAAATTTTGAAGCTGTTCCCGCGGTTTTTATAACCTTTATCTCGATTAAGAAAATAAGAAACACGAAACGAGATAAAAGAATCAAACAAGACTACTAATCACTTTTCCTTCCCAAATTCTAAGATTAATATATTATTTAATTACATTGCAATTTACATGTGATAACACGGTTAAGCTTTTTACTAGTCTTAAGATTTAAGCCAACTAGACTTAAGCTTTATGGGCTTTATGCTAGCCTTATGCTTTTAACAAGACTCAAAATTTAAACTAGGCTTATATTTTAAGCCAGATTTAAGCTTTTAGCCTAAAGATTTTAGCTAGACTTAAGCTTTTAACTACGCTTAACATTTGAACCATCTAGACTTAAGCTTTCAACTAGTCTTAAGATTGAAACCAGCTAGACTTAAGCTTTTAATTAGACTTAAGATTTGAGCCAGCTAGACTTAAGCTTTCAACTAGCCTTAAAATTTAAACCAGCTAGACTTAAGCTTTTAATTAGACTTAAGATTTGAGCCAGCTAGACTTAAGTTTTTAACTAGGATTAAGATTGAAGCCAGCTAGACTTAAGCTTTTAACTACGCTTAAGATTCGAGCCATCTAGACTTAAGCTTTCAACTAGTCTTAAGATTGAATTGACGCCAGCTAGACTTTTATGCTGTTTATGCTAGTCTTGTGCATTTTAAAAGTCTCAAAATTTAGGAATGGCTTATGTTTCAAGCCAAATTTAAGCTTTTACCCTTAAGATTTCAGCTAAGCTTAAGCTTTTAGCTAGAGTTAAGTTTTAAGCCAGCTAAACGCTTTATGCTAGCCTTATGCTTTTAACAGGTCTCAAAACTAAAGTTTATGTTTTAAGTTTTTAGCATTGCCTTAAGTCTTTAGCCAAACTTAAGCTTTTAATAAGCCCCAAGATTCAAGATAGTACACTAGTCTTAAAGATTTAACCTTAGTCTTCAATTTTGTTGAAAATTTCTAAACTTTTTCTTTGCGGTTTTCTCGATATTTTTCTTCATCCGTTTTGTTTTTCTTCTCAAACTTCTTTCTAAGAAGTTGAGGTGGAATTGAGCTTAGAGTTCTCATATTCGATTCTCCTGCATTTTAGACTTCTTTTTATTAATAGCTTTGAATGCAAACCATTTCCGAACAATTTTCTCTGGACTTCCTGTTAAAATGGATTTATTCATTCATGGAGAAATATGTAATTCCCCTAAAATTGTGTGTCATAAAATAGTTGAAGTTTTCCATGAAATTCGTCTTTTTATTTGAATTCAATGGCTGATTTTCCTCCATTCACCAAATGTTCCTCATAGAAGAAAGAATTAAAGTAATAAATTCGTTATTTCTCTTAATTCAATTAAAATTTATTTCAGTATTTTCAATTTGCAATGATTTTGTTGAACAATAAATGCTTCTTCACAAATTGATGTCTAACTCAAATCTCCTTGATTTTGCTCATTCCTGTGGTCGCTGCCTCGGTTGAGACCTCTGAGGCTCCGAGGGAATCTTCTTAATTCCTCCTGAGAGCCACTGCTTCGCAGAAGACTGGAAGTTATTGCTTGAGCTCTTTGGTGAATCCAAGATGATGCTCTGGGAGCTCTGGGATTTGGATGAATTGTCCTCATCTGCTTCCATATCAAACATCTCAATGTTTCCCTTGAATCCAATCTGCTCCAGATATTTCTCAAACTCACGATCCTGCTCCAAAAGCAGTTCCATCAGAGAGTCCTCATCCACGATGGTTTCCTCAATGTCCTTCGCGTGTCTCTTCTGGTGATTCTTCTCCTGATTCTTCGACTGGGCGAGATTCTTGATGAACTCAATGAAATCCTGAGTCTGCTTAATGGGACTCTCAGTGAGCTGTCCGTTCTCCAGGCGATGAGCTATTTGGAAGTGAGGATACCTCTGGATTGTATCGTACAAGATCTTGTACTCGTAACTGGGTGGACTGGCTACGATGGGATCGATGGATGGTGGCAAGATCTGAAGACTTCCATCTCGCTCCAGATATCTATGGCCCAGCTGATCAAAGACATATCTCGGGGAAGCCCCCAAGATAGTGTGATGTGCTCCTGGAATGTAAGCGCTTGGCTCCCCATTGATGAACTCAATAAACTGCGGACGAGGCGGATGAGCGGATCCGATGAGAAAGGAAGCTTCACAGAAGCGACAAGGCTGAGCAAGACCACTACAGATTGGGCAGCTGGAAGCCCTGTTGATGCGATTATCACTCTCCTCCTTCACTTCTGCGATGTCATTCTTGTCCAGAGATCGCGTCTGTCGACTGAAGGACTTCAGTTTGCTGAATTTCTCGGACAGCTTCTCCCCAAGTTTCTTCTCCATCTTAGTCTCCAGCCACGCCTTGAACTTGGACTTCTTATCCGAATTCCTCGTTGTCTTCTTGTTCTGCTGCGTTGATCGTCGCTGACGAGACTTTGAGATCTGGTAGATATCGCGATCAGCGGAGGATCTATAGTTGATGGGAATGGGATCGTAATCCTCCTGGATGGCGGGATACATTGGAGCCTTGATGATGGCCAGTTTGTCGATCCACATGGGATTCTTAATCATTGGTATCCTGCAGGAAAAAAGCCGTTAGAATTTGAAATTGAAGCGTCTGTTAAAGTTTGAGTTTAAATTACGTTTTCTCTCCTCCTTCGGGATTCTGTGGGAGCTCCATGTGAAGATCAAGACTGAATTGAGCCGGAGGCTCAATATCTGGATGAGATCCTGCCAGTTCCTCATCAATGTTAATCCATCTAGGATCGATAGGCTCCGAGCAGATCAATCTGCATCCAACGACAAGGATTGCCACCACTTGGAACTTCATCTTTAACTCTCTTTCCTGGCCAGACAAATGGACACTGTAGCCCATAAGACATGCAACATGCATTTTATACAGTGCCATTTCTCTTCCGGGAAGACCTGGGTATTTTGCAAGTGGACATATTTTGGAGAATGAAACTTTTTCCGTATATTCGGCACTTCTGGAATATTTTACCCAGCCAAGCTCTTTTATTTGCAGAAATATCTTTATTACAAAAGAATTTCATTTTACTGATTAAACAGAGGCGCTAAAAGTTGTTCGGCTCCTGATTGCAAAAGTTGATTGAGGTATTGCAGGAGATTCTCATCCTTCTCAATTTTGTCCTCCAGCAATTCAGCAGGATCCTCAAGATAATTCTGAAGATTCTGAAGCGGTCCGTTTGGTTGGACCAACTCGAGGACTCCCTGTCCATTGACAGTCCAGTAGGGTGTTCCGGGTGGGAGGTCTGCCGGAGGAAGAACTTCAGGAGTCAATGACGGCAGATTTCGAGGTAATGGATCAGCAGCAAATTGGTCACAATCGTCCAATTGTTGCTAAAAAAGGGACATGACAAGAGACAAACTCATGTGGTGGCAAAGAAAAAGCCTTAATGGTTGTGGTTTGCAACAGTCCTTTTTATTTTACAAACTACTATTTGAGGTTAAGATCAATCGACACCTCCCCTGAATGGGGCAATACAGGTACATGTTGTAAGACCACAACCACAAATGCTGCGACTAGGATTGATGAGATTTGGTAAATTAGGGAGGCGTACTTGTTTTGTGCACAGGCATCGCGCCCCAAAGGCTGTCTGATCGAAATCTGGCACCAGATCAGGCGTCTCGGGAAGAACAGGATCGACGGAATTGAAGGGGTTGAGTGCGGGGAATAGGCGTCGCCCGCAACGGCAAACATTTGGATTGATCAGCTGATCCTGTGGCAGAGGCTGAATAACAGCCACAATATTTCGTGGTCCTTTGAGGCGATTCAGACGCAATCTAGCACGTGGGAGGCAGTTGCAGACATCACCGCGTCTTAGGCACAAACATCCCAAAGTGCCCTGCGAATGAAAACCGTTGATATTTGAATTTGAACACCATCACAAAGATAGAACTCACCTCAAAGGCCAAAATAAAGGCTAAGGACACCAACAGAAATTTCACTTTCATATTATCGTGTAAGAGATTCTTTCCCAAAGAAATTCCCCAGAGCAATATAAATGATCAAATGACATGCAGAAGCAGTCTTAACACATTTAAATCCCAAAATCTCAAGGAAAAGTTAGATGGTCAGATAATTATGATTATTATTGTGGCTGGGATGTATTTTCTTTCTTCTCATGGTGAAAAACATTTATAGAATGTTGATGTCTACAATTGGAATAATACCCAGTGGCTGTTATTAAAAGACCTCAACATTGAAGAAAAAATCAACAAGCTCAGCAGAGCTTTCGTTGGACATTTGGAAGGTTTAGCATTTAAAAATGTGTTGCATTTAAAGTGTTTCATTACAGTAGGAGGTAAAAGTTTTAAGACACTCTGGGTAGAAATTCATTGATCAGTTTATTTAAATTGCTTCGACTTGCTATAATTTCAAAACCTGACGAAAGCCTCCGAATCGCCATTTTATAGCAAGAACAATTCCGATGATTGCCGGGCATTTTTGACAGTTCATTCTAGGAGGTCGAAGAGGTCGAACGTGGAAAACTCGTGATTTTGAAAATCTCATGATATGGGATTCAAGAAGGAAAGATTATCTGTTATTTTTAACAAGGAATAAGATCTTCATGTGAATTGAGTGAATATAAGAGAAAATGTCTCCAAGTGTTCAATGATCCTCCGAGCCAAGTATAAAAGGAAGAATGAGGTTATGAAATCATTGATACGAATTTCCTCTCTGCCAAGATGTTACTAAATCTTTTGTTTGTTGTGATTTCTGCAAATTTTTCGAGCATTCTAAAAGTAAGGTTAGGAATCTTCTGTTTGATCGTACCCTTTTATTAAAAACCTCAACATATTCATTATATGAACTCGATATGAACTGCATTTAATGCACCTCCATTCTCTGATTTAATGAAAACTCATCCCGTAATTACATGACAATTATAATGATCTTTTAACGATCATCACCGCAAACACTTGAATGTCTATTTTCATGACGAGTTGTGTTTAAAATTAGAACAAGACTTGCCCACAGGTTAATGAAAAGCAAATCTTAAGCACACGATGCAGATGACTTAACAATTTTAAACATTCTAAAGCAAACATTAAGTTGCATTTCTTAATGGTAGAGAGATTGGTCAAGGTTAATGTTTGTCCACTATTGCTTAACTGCACAAATATAATATTTCATGAACTCATTTTGCGAAATTACTTCTTCTCACGAAGAGCTGCAAATAATGAGAAATTTCAAATCACATTTTGCACTTAAGAATTTTAGAGTAAAAAGAATTGGGAAAATGATTTTTCTTGGATATATTCACGGCAACACTCGATGTATTTGCATGGTAAATATTACCATTGAAGTCACAACATAAACAGTAGAGGGAAAGAATAGAAATATTCTGATGAACACATCAAGGTCGTGTTTATTAATTTCCATTAGATGAGGTATCTTGAGGCTCATCCTGAACTTCTGAAACTTCATCATCCAGAATCCGTATCGAGTCCTCGGGCAGGTCAATCACTGGCGGTCCTTGATCACTCTCGGGCGCCACATTCTGAGACACTTCCTGCTGGGCCTTGTTGGTGCGTTCAGGAAGTGTGAGAGGATTTGATGGCTTCGGATAGCTGTATCCCTGAACTTCTACAGGACTCACATTTGTATCCTCAAATGGTATCTCGGGTTTATCGTAGTGATACCCATTGAAGCTCTCAACTTCGTTGTCCGAATCCAAGAGGGTGTTTCGCAGAATGGGAAAAGGCGGCAAATTGTTCACATCAAGAACTTCCGGTTGTGGTCCATCATCACTGGATGGGTCATCATCCAGTGGTTGGAGGCGAGCGGTTATTTCAACTGGAGTCACTGATGGTTCATCATCTTGGCACAAAACTACAAGTCAAGGATGTTATTTTAGAAAGAAGCAATTGAGTTTCTCTTTTCAAAAAAAAAAAGATCTTGAATTTATAATACAAAAGAGTTGAAGGAAAAAAACAACGAACCTCCTGAGTTTTGGGAGCAACACAAAAGGAATAATACAAGAAGTGCTGCACTCTTCAATTGCGACATCGCTTGGTAATTACTGAATGAACACAATCGAGATCCACTCTTTAGCACAGTCACTTGTTATTACAAAGAGTTGGATGCTCTTTCAATGATGGACTGATGATTACTGAAAGTTCTCCTAGTCCGTCGTTGGTTTTTATACTCACTCCCGCGAGCGTCCGGCAAAGACGAAAAACTCTTCATCACTCACTGACCATTCACCATAGAATCACAATTGAGTACTTCTCCCGATGGGCTTCGCGACTCCCACGAAAACCCCCTGAAATTGCAAAAGCATCAACACATGTACTGGTCATCTGAAGGTTTTCATATCGTCTATTGTTTAACTATAAAAAAAAGAAATTATTAGCAGGTAAGTGACGATTGATGAGTCTGTAAAGTGGCTTTCCGGATCAATGAGGATGTTTGCTTCCCATCCAACCAAGAATTTTTTGGAAACTTCCTCATAAATAGCGGAAGTGATTCGTTCAAAGGGTTAAGATGTAAAACAAACATTTGATTTTTTTTAGCAAATATTTAATTAACAATTTAGCAATAATTACCAAAGAATACAAAATAAATAATAAATTATGCATGGCTTAATTTTGAAAATCACTCATTATTTTTGAAATGTGCAACAGTTCGCACTTGAAGGTGCGAAAAACACAATTCGCTCGTAAACGACAGGAAAAACTCCATAAGTTTTTTTATGAATGAGCTACAAAGTTGAATGGTCGTATTTCTTGAGTTGTATCGCTCATTCGAAAGATTATGATTTGTATTCATGAATACCTACTTGTATTTTTACTTATGCTTCAAGAAGAAATATGAAGATTTCATCCTTCACTGAGGCAACATAAATTTATTGGTATTTTTTGTATTTTTTTCTAACACTGTGCAACATTTGATATTGACATGAGGAAAATGCAGTTAATTTACATATTTCGAATATGTAAGGCTCATTG
Source organism: Phlebotomus perniciosus (assembly GCA_918844115.2). Classification (NCBI taxonomy): domain Eukaryota; kingdom Metazoa; phylum Arthropoda; class Insecta; order Diptera; family Psychodidae; genus Phlebotomus; species Phlebotomus perniciosus. The sequence continues at coordinate 21,019 of CAKKOB020000795.1, read as the reverse complement.
AAATTCTCAATTTGCCATATCTTTCTCTAATATCGTCTTGGTGTGATTTTATGGCGCAATTAACGGATGTTTAGCAAAAGTAAATATACATATTATGTACTTGAATTACATCATTGACGATCTCTCAAACTCAACAGCAAAGCTTGCAAGCTGGCAGAGCTATGTTAGGGTGATTCCACACTTATGGCCACCTTAAAACAATCGCAATTTGTAAATTATTTAATCAAAATTTGATGGTGGCCATAAGTGGTTACTCATTTTAAAGGTTTTCCCACTTATGGCCATCACTGTCCATAAGTGGAGAATCCACTCTATATTTAATCACGCAAACACTAAAGCTCAAGCATAAGAGTCATTAAAGCTGAAATTGTTGGATTTTAGTTCCGGCGGCTTGTTGAATCTGATCAGGGGTCAATGGGCAGTTGAGTTCATACCATTTATCGCAAAGGCCAGCATCGCGACGAGCTGAATCCAAGGCGTAGCGAATGGCATTTGGAATCACATTGCTGAGACAAACAGCGGGTTCCCCTACCCCCTTAGATCCCAAGACACTGCTCTTATCCTTATCATTCGACTCTAGAAGGGTAACACGAAAATCTATGGGAATATCCTTGGCTCCTGGAGGTTTATAGGTCCACGTGTTGCGGGTGGTGAGTTTTCCCGAAAGACGATCATACAGGATGTGTTCATGCAACCAATAACCCAATCCCATAATGAAAGCTCCCTCAATCTGTCCAATGTCTAAATGAGGATTTATGCTCTTTCCAACGTCTTCAGCGATATCAACACGCTGAACTTGCACGACTCCCGTGATTACGTCAACTTCCAGTTGGGCACAAGCTACTGCCGATACGAAGTAGTCGGGTTTGTCATCTGGCAGATGATGTTGTATCGTTGATAGGGGTATGAGACGCTTGAAGCACTCCTGAGTCAGCTCACGCCACGGAACATCTCCCATTTCCAACTTAACAGGAGCCATACGCGCTAAGATCTCCTCACAAGCTTTCTGGGTTGCCTGTAAATCAAAGAGGATTCATTGGTTCTAGATTCTAGAAGTAATTCCCATATCAGGGGTAAACATGTATGATCAGGCGTTCTGGTCAGTTCAGCAGGGTTGATTTGATGGCAGAGACCTTGTAGCGCCTTGCCACTGATCAACGTTGATCAGACGCTTTGCATAATAGCTGATCAGACGCTTTCAAAATGGCTGACCAGACGCTTTAAAAATGGCTGATCAGACGCTTTAACTCTTAGACTCTCCCACGGCGATTTTAGACTGTCAAACGGTCGGAAATCTCACTCACTCGCGTTCATTTCTATATCTTCCAACCCATTCTACTTCATGTTTTTAGGTTATGTGAGAGTCTAGGAGTTAAAAATGGCTGATCAGACGCTCTGATTTACTGATCAGCCCTGATCACACGCTCTGCTCGACAGATTTGCAGTCCAAATGTACCGTAACATACTTGTTTACCCCTAACCTCACATACATAACCAACGGCTCCGTTCGTTTGACTTCCTACAGTTCCAAATCCACCATCGCTTATCAGATCATTCGTTGATTGTATTTTGATAAAGCTGATCGGCACATTCAATGTTTTAGCAGCAATTTGAGCTACTTTAGTATTCAATCCCTGTCCCAGTTCAACGCCACTGGTGATTATCGTTACGGTGCCATCGTAGGAATTTATGTACACAAATGAAGAGTTAATTGCAATGTATATGATGTGATAACTCAGTGGTACTATGGCGATTCCTTGCTTTTTCCACCTATTCATGTGGTTAAATGAGTCAATCTCCATTTTACGCTTCCTGTACCCAACGGAGTCTGCAAGATCTAGCATATACTTTCTTACTGGATTGTCCTTTGGGATATTTTCAAGGCGGACATCAAACGGATCTCTCTTGACCATCCTAGCTATGTGCTCCATGATGTTCTCAATCATTGCAGTTCCTTCCATATACCCAGGACCTCGACACCATGTATTAGACGGTTTATCGGTTTTCACGCACTTCCCATGGACTGTCCAGTAAGTGCTATCGTAGCAGTTTTGAACACCCATAGTTGTCTTTAAGTCCACATGGTTCGTAATCACCGATCCAAAATCCAACCAAAGATCTTGGGTTAGTTGCTGAATCAATCCCAACTCATTCACTTCCACATTGTATTCAGTTAAAGTTGATACTCTCTTTCCTAAGGCAATCATGCAGGTTTCTAGTGAGAAGACAAATCTCACAGGACGCCTCAGGAGATGACAAGCCAGAGCACAGGCTGCACCTCCGAAAACACTGTTGTACAGTTTTCCTCCATACCCACCTCCAATATTCTTCACTTGCATTGAAATGGAATTTTCTGGTACGGCAACAACTTGAGCAATGGCCACTTTCACCATTTTCAACCAATGCGTTGAACAATAGACATCCATTCCATCTTCATTTGGGACGCATATCGTTGTCTGGGGTTCCATTGTGTAGTGATACTGCGAACCTAGTTCATACTTTCCAGTAAGTGTATGGGCCTTGTCCGGTCCACTGCTGCTAGCATCTAGCGTATTTTCGATATCTCGACCAATTCTGGCTTTTTTCGGCTCCAACAGAGCATCTTTGATGCTAACGATAGGACGCTGGTTCACATCCCTTCGGTAAGTAACTACAACTTCTGAGGCAGCTGCTTGGGCAATGTCCATAGTAGCGGCTATGATCATACCGATCGGTTGTCCATGGTAGAGGACATGACCACTGCAGAACAGCTCCTGGCTCTCATCCTGCTCCATCATGGGGTGAGTGCAACTATTAATGCCTGGTATATCATTGGCTCCGTAGAAAGCAACCACTCCCGGCATATTCTATAAAAAAAAACCGTCTTGTATTCAAATATTTAAATTTAAACTTTAATCAACGCTTCAATTTACCAAAGCATTAGTTGTGTTGACGTTGACGATAATCGCTGGGGATTCTGTTGAGCAAACGAATGCTCCCCAAACTTCATTGGGCATGTAAGGCATATCATTTATGTATTTAGTATCACCCGTGCACTGATTCAGAGCCTCCAGTTTCAAAATGGCCGCTTGACCATGCTTTGCAGTGAAATGTTGCTCTCCAGACGACAACATCCTCTCTGTATCCATAGCAACACTCCTTATTTCCGGTCTCACCATGTCTAAAGGGCAAATCCTTACAATCGACTGGAAAATAGTAGGTACATAAACATTTTATCTTTCTGAGGAAGCAAAACCCTAAACTAACCTTATAAAAGATGCCTAAAGCCGCCATTTTTCTGTATTGCGGATGTGGATCTGGAAGCACCCAATCCAGGACGAATTCATTTTCCAAACTCTGACAAGCAGCCTGAATTGTGCAGTTGCTGAACAAGTCCCGATTAACAAGGAGTTTCTCAGTTTCCCTTGCATGAGTGAAATGAGGATTAATCCCGCCAAAACATAGTCTAGCATTCAAGACTACCGAACGATCTGAATTGAATTTGAAAAGGAACGCACAATTGACTAACGCAAGAGAATTTTGTGCTCTAGACATGACTTTATAGCTGAAGAATTCATAGATATTCTTAGGCAGTGACGGCAGAGTAACTCTAACCATGATCCTCTTCTTCATGTCCACTTTGAGATAGTCAGCCATATTAACTATTTTAATGCTACCCGTTGAGGATATAATGGTGACAGTGGCTCCAACAGCTTCCAACAGAATGAAGATATCAGATACAAATTCATTATGTCGATGCTTAATGCTCAAATTCCCAGCAATTGTGCCGACATTCCTAACTGCCGGATGGGCAATCATCTCGAAATGTTTGGCCATTTGGCGGCAATAAAAGAAATCACTGCGTACATCTGCTGCTTTCTTGAAAGTCTCAATGACTTCACTTAGTGGAACATTAGCTCCAATCTGAAGAACTGTATCCAAACTCATCGTTCGAAGCTCTCTCACGCTCGATACATCAATATAGACATCGGGGTAGTCTAAAATAAGACAGTTAAAGGGCTTTTGATCAGTAGAAAATGCAAAATGATCAAAGATGTCAGCAACTTTTTAAAGTTTTGATCAGTATTTTTTTGAATTTGAAAAACACATGCGAAAAATATTTGTGAGCGCGTTAAATTGCAGCCAACTTCACAGCTGAAACTTGGCAACCTCGCGTCAGTTTTTCGAAACGTCATGGCAGAATGTCCATATGGTTTGTTCTCGTGAAATAAATCTGAATTAAGTGTGTTAAATGGTCCTTCCCCGACTCTATTGCGATTCCTTGACAAAGGAAGAGATCCAATCTTTACGAGCCGATTGATTTACTGATCAAAATTTACTTTTTTACTGATCATTTTTGAGAAACTACTGACCAAAATCCTGCGGATAAACTCCTCGAGCCGTATTTCCAGACAAGAAAACATACGAATGATCCTCAATTGCTTGAAGGATCCTCAGGATATCCGGAATTGTATAGACTTTGTGCCATTCTCCACCATCTGAGAGACTCAGGTGGATCTCACTGTGACACGTCTCGAAGCACACACGTCTAGCAATACCACATGATTTTGGAAGATCCTCAATATCTCCTACAACTCTCGGTGCATCAATGGCGAACGCCTTGAAGGCGTCCAGAATAGGCCGGTAACCAGTGCATCGACAAATATTCCCGCCAAAAACATCCTCAACATCCCGCATTGTGACCCGGCGATTTTTCGCCTCCAGCAAAGCATACATAGTCATAATGAATCCGGGTGAGCAGTAGCCGCATTGGCTGCCAAAAGTATTGGCCAGGCGCTTTTGGAGCACATGAGGAGTCTGAGTGCCCGACTTGAGACCCTCAGCGGTGACGATATGTAATCCGTGGCATGAGTAGATGGGAAAGAGGCAGGAATTCACTGACCACGAAGATAATTGTCGTGTTACTGGGTGAAGGCCATGAAGAGTAACAATACAGCAGCCACAACCACCTTCTCGACACATAAATTTCGTGGCCGTTAGATTCGCATAGAGACGAATGAATGTGTTGAGTGTCGTGTCTAAGGGAATATTTTCCACGCAAACTAAAACAAAAATTGTGTGAATTAATTAGATTAGGCCGATTAGGCAGACAAACTATTGTTTAATGTAAAATTCACAACCTTTAAAAGGGGCGCCATTAATTGTAAAATAAATCTCCGATTTACTTGAAAGATAAAAGAAGAAAATCACTTTTTTGAACATCACAATTTAAAACATTTTCCTATTACTTTTCTTTTGAATATTCCTGGGAAATTCTCCTGCTAATATCACTTCCCATGATTTTGAACACCTTGTAGATCGAAATTATAACTTTTCACTGTGAAATCCAAATTGAAACTGAAATAATACTCTACAAAATCCATCTCTAAAAAGCAATTTTGTCAATACCGTTTCAGACAAAAGCGACAAAAGTAAAGACATAAATTTCTACTCCAGTAATTTTTAGGGATCTCTAAACATTGAATCTGAAGACGAGACATTAGACTCCGGTTATGTATATTTTTTTTAAATAATGGAAAAAAAAGTAAAAGCTTTTTTGTCGCAATAATAATTTTATTTTCATATGATTTTCGGTTTTTTTCTCGTATGATAACTCTCTTACAGTTGCAAAAGCTGAAAAATCTCTCCAGAGAAGCTCAAATAATTTAAAAGCCCAATTTTCGTCTAATAAATCTTATATTTTCTTTTTCTGAATTTATTCCCAAAGAAATTACATTTTCTGCGTTTTTATCGATTAATCAATAAGGAGGAATTCACAGGACAATCTCCTCTGGTTCCGGACACCTCGGCAGAAACTCCTCATTGGGATAGATCTGGAGGAAGAGCTCCCTCCCCTGATTGATGGAGGTGTCGTAGTCAAGCTCTAGATATGGACCGCATGCCAGGTGCACGCCCTCCGGCAATTTCTCATAGTTATCACATTTGAAGCACTGCGGAATGGTGAAGTACAGAGAATACAGGATACGCGGCTTCGCCTCAACATCCGCCTCAGTCGTGAGAATCTGATCCACGAAGGGCTGCAAATCCAATCGCGGATCGATATCGGCGTCACATGTTATGTGAATCACATGGAGTCCTGGCGGACAGGTGCCACTGTGATGGGACAACTGGATCACATAGGCACCCTGCTTGTCCGCCGTGACTCCGGGCGCTGCTGGCAACTTCAGCAGAGTCACTCCGCCACCTCCGGTATTCTCAGTCGCCCCACCTAGTGGTGAGTCCACGAGGAAGATCCCACGCGACATATTGCCACACTTTCGTGGCATTATCATCTCCGGCAAGCCCGCCAGGCAACTCCGATTCTGATAGTCACCCGTGATTGAAATTGTGCCCGAGCCGAACACAATGTTGTCCGTATGGATCACCTGATCGCCAATCTGCATGGCCAGGCGCTTCCCATCTAGAAAAAAGCACATTTCATTTGAATTGGTTCGCAACCAACTTCATAGTTAAAATGTGGCAACATCGCGAGTGTCAATTTTCTAAACATCTCGAATTTTCCTTCTGCTTCCATCTTGTTTTTCGGAATTAATGACGTGTTGAGGTTGTGGAATAGTTTGTGTTGAATAAAGGTGAAATAAAGTGTGTTTTTGGTCCTTAATTGACCGGAAGTGAGGAAGAGATTGCGGTCATTGCGAGCCAGATATCATGTTCCTCTTGTAACATGTTGGTGATTCAGAGATTCTAAGGGAGCCGGGGAGCCCCAAGGGCGGAGGGCAAGCAGGGACTAACACTAAACTTCACGCAAGAAATTCAGAGCATAATATATCGAATTCAGGAGAATACAAGGGTCTCCAGAAAAATAAGGGAAAAATCCTTTTTCGAATAATCGTTTTTGCAACTTTGAGAGGTTACTCTTTACAAAAACAATTCACAAATTCACTGAGTGCCTGTCAAACGTAAAAAAGTTAATATTTTCCGGATATGAAAAGAGATTTTACGGAAAAACTTGAGTAAACTGTGTCAAAAGTGAAAAAACTAGGATAACCTCAAAAATAAGACAAATACCGCTAAAGAAAGTTATCATCCGCGGAATTTGATGCAATAACTGGACGAAAAGGTATCTTCCTCTCATCTAATTTTCATTGGTTAGAAAGGGACAAAGAAAAGTAATAAATGAGCGAATATTGTGTTATCCCAGATGCAATAATCGTTCAGTTTTTTTGTCCCTTTCTAACCAATGTAAATCAGATGAGAGGAAGACTCTTTTTCGCCGAGGTAATGCGACAAATTCTTGTATCGAATTCATCGTGTGATAACTCAGTATGGGCTAAAACTTTGTTTTCCACACACAATATGTTTATACGCTACAGAAATCCGGATTTTCTTGAAAAAATAGATCAAATTCAGATAGTTCGACCCGCTTTTACGATTAGTGGACTATTTTCCTCTGTTCTCAATAGGATCTTCAGAGTTCTCCAATCTCTTAAATGTCCATCGGTTTGAGATAGGAGTGGGGGGTGTTTCAAGCCTTACAGATTACGTTAAAGCTAGTGGCAAAAAATTGTTTTTATCGGCCGGCCGTCCGTCTATCCGCTGGAGAATCGTTATAGCGAGAGAACCATTATAAACAGAGACTTGCGGTTTTCGGCAAAGGTATATAAGTAGGGGTATATTGGAAAATGGCGCTGTGGTCGATCTTCCCTCACCCCCTCCATCCGCCATTTTGAATAGTGTTGAATATTCTTTTTGCGATATCTCCGAAGATCTTTTATAGATTTTCTTGAAATTTTAATATGTTGTAGCCGAGGTTAAGACCTTTCCAAAAAGCTATGACTTAAGTCTCCACATATACCTGAAGTTTTGTTAAACCGGTTTAAATCTCATTCTACTTGTAACTTTCGTTCTAATTGACCGATTTTGATCATGAAATGCTCTTTTGACTTTGGAAATTTTCAGGCAACTTTCAGAAATGTTTGAAACTTTCATGAAATATTGGAAAATCATGAAAAATAGGAAAACTCACCTCCCTGCTGTCCATTATCCATCGTGATCCGCTCAATGGGGCGCCGCAGGCAGTAGATACCGCCGAAAACGGCGCACAGACGACAGAAGCACTGCGGCAACTCCCCGCATCCGTACATGGGGAACAGGAAGGGAGTGTTCCCATACCTGCCGAGGCTATCGATGAAGCGTCGCACCCTCTGGATGCCCTCCTCGAACGACGTATGAACATTGGACATGCTGATGGCATCGAGGAGGTAATGAATGAGCTTCGGTGGCAGCCGCTTCCCCTCCAGATACTGCAGAAATGTACTCTCGCGGTGATACTCAAACTCCTCATTGCCTTCCTCGCACTGCATGCACGTCTCCAGCATCTTCATGAGGATGCGCTTCTCCACCATTGACACCTCCTTCGTGTTGAACACGTCCGACCGGGAGCACGGGACTGTCTTAATGGTGTCCTCATAGAGCGTCGTGATTCTGTCCACGGATCGGAATTCGGCATAACGACAGATGTTGGAGGAGATCAGCAGTTCAACCATTGATCCGCGCGCGAACAGCAACTTTGGCGCCAGATCAATGTTGAACTTGTGACTGTCCTTGAGTATCCTCTCCTGTGTCCATGACTCAGCGTCCTCTTCATCCCTTTCCGGCACATGCCAGCTGATCTGGACGTTTTGTACCTGATTTGTGTTCCTCCACAACTGGATTCCATTTGTTTCCAGGATCTCCTTCTGTTCCCCGGATTCATCCTTGAGTGTCTGCAGGTTCTTCAGGTTGAAGGAAGCCCAGTAGCTTCCGTAGTACTCATTCACATCCAGATGCAACACAGACTTGCCAATCCGACTGGCTGCAGCTGCCACAATTGACTCCGTCAAGCCTGTCCGGGAGAGAGAGACAAAAGAAGTCACTATGAATCATCAAATTTCAGCCTAGATTCTTCCTCACCTGTGCCAATAACCATCAAATCAAACTCTTTGGGCAGTTCTTCACGATCCTCCGTCATTTTTCAACTTCCTGCTTTGATAAATTCCTTCGAGAGAGAAGATTTAAAATGGAGATAGAAAATTCTTGACTGAAAAACAACTCAAAACACTTCCCAATAAATTGATTGTTCGGGGAAGTGGAATTTCTTGGGACAAGTCATACGGATCAGGGGATTAATCCTAGGAATTTCTACTCTGGTCTGTAAGTGTCTTTACTGGGTCAGAAACTTCAGGAATCTCACGGAAAAATAAACAAAACCAGTGATGACTTCCCTGGAGGATAAGATTCTCGGCGAGAAGTCTCAGTATTACTGCAGCAGTGATGAGGAGGATGACGGGAGCATCCGGGTGGTTCGTGATGAAGCTGGCGGGGAAGCCCCACCCTGTCCGCCTTCCGGAACAACAAACACAGGGCCCAAGGGAGTCATCACGGACTGGCGTGAGTACAAGAAGATGATGGCGGAAGCACGGAGTGCTGAGGAGCAAGAGCGCCTCCAGGAAGTGAAGAAAATGTCTCAGATGGGCAAGACAAAGGCGGAGGATGAGAAGGCGCGGGAGGATGCAGAACTGGAGGCAGAATTGGCGGATTTGATGAATGATGAGTGCGTGTTGGCCTTCCAGCGACAGAGAATCCTCGAGATTACAGCCAAAGTGGGCGCCAGGAGTATGTTTGGACACCTGATCCACCTCAAGAGTGGCGATGACTTCCTGGAAGCCGTGGAGAAGGAGCAATTCTCAACTGTTGTTGTTCACATCTTTGAGAACAACCTTCCGGCATGTCGCAGACTCAACAGATGCCTGGAGGAGTTGGCCAAGGAGATGCCCACCGTGAAATTCTGCAGTATTCTCAGCACTGACGCCAGAGTGAGCCACAAGTTCCGGAGCACTGCCCTGCCGACTCTGCTGGCTTACAAGAAAAACCAAATAGTTGGGAATTTTGTTCAACTGACCAATGAATTGGGAGATGATTTCTGCTCCTCGGACATTGAGAACTTCCTGATTGAACAGGGAGTCATCGTGGAGAGGGAGATTCAGTACAATCCACACCAAATGGTTCAGAATGTCAAGAATTAGGATCAATAAAAGATGAGATTCTCGAGGGAAATGCCTTTTATTTTATCTCATCCTCCTCCTGGGAGTTGGATTTGGGCATTCTTAAGCTCCGGCGATGGTCACCTCAATCACCACACCCGGTTCAATATTGATGGACGTGATCTGCTTCACGATCTCCGATGGGGAGTGCAGATCGATGATCCTCTTGTGGATGCGCATCTGGAATGTTGAAGGAAAACGGATTAGCCGAAAAGATAATCCTAGGAAAGGGATCTGTTGTGTCACTGAGAGACAATCAAGGGCAGGATTAGACCCAAGATCGCACTATGACTTAGACACGTTCCTCTCCGGACAACCATTAAATTCAGCCTCAAGGAGATTGAGCTCCCACGGACTGGGAAACCAGGTTTCCGTGAACCAAAAACAAAGAATCTACCTGGAAGCGATCCCAAGTCTTTGAACCTTCACCGCAAGGCGTCTTCCTGGTGGTGATTCTCAGGATTTTCGTGGGCATCCTCACTGGACCCTAAAACAACATAAGAATCTCAACATCCAATCATTTCATCCCTTTTCCGGAAGCGCTGTCTTTTCGACCTCTTGACACCCGGATCCAGACAAGACACGCGGGTGGAACAAAGCCAAGAATTTGATTTAGCATCTGTTAAACAAAGATATCCTCACTGATTCGTATGAATATCTTCCAGGACAGCATGCAACTCAAATCACTTCCTGGCCAGGACAAAAAAACTCACCTTGACGCGCAGCTTCTGCTTCTTAGCGCCAGTCACCAGGTCAGCGCACACCTTCTCCAGCGAGCGTACATTCCTGGACGTCAGGGTGATACGGATCCGATGGACAGAGGCGACTTCCGCCTGGGGCTTCTCGATATCTTTAGCAACAGCGGCCTGGAACACGTGGCGGATGTTATCAACAATTTATCTCCCAAATTAAGGGGTAAAATTAAGGAATTTCTATTGATTTCTGGAGGAGAGGACTTCCTGTGAGACTTACCATGCTTTTGGGGATGATTTCCGGTCGAGATAGTTGTTTTTTTGGGCAAAAATTCCAACCAGCGCTGAACCAGGAACCTTCTCTCTCAGCGATTCGCGATAAAAAGGGTTATGTTGACGGCAACATGGCGTCTCATTGGCTCAGTTTTCAGGGTGGCAACATTGTCTTATCAAAAGACAGCACTTCTCTTCAAAAACGTCACTTTTCACGCCAAATACACAGTTTCCCATGCACTTCCACCCACAATCACATCATCCTGATTGATTTTCATTTGTTAACCCCTCAGAATTCCTTATTTTTGCATCTTTTTGTTTTTTCTCGCGGTTAAGGTTGCCCACCCTGATTTGCTCAATCTTGCTCGCCCTCTATCGGCGGAAAATTTCCCTCTTTTGCCTGGACCATCGCGTGAAATCTCCATGTTGGCAAGGTTGGTGATTTATTTCAAAATTCTACTGTCGCAGTGCCCCAATAAGCCTAAAATTCCTCGGAAAAGTTAACTGGCGTCCCCCACGAGTGGCGGGAGCCCCTTTGAAGGATGGTGAAGACGGAGACAGGGTGCTGCGTGTTGTGCCAAGTGAGCGTCCCCTGTCGCAGAAGCCATAGCATTTTCACAAAGAAGGTGAGAAATAAAGGGACTTTCCGGGCTCTTCGGGATCTCTCAAGGGTTTTATTCTAATAGGTGTTGGATGGGGACAATGTGGCGGATATCCTATCGAGAATCTTGGAGATTCCTGTGGAGCAGGAAGCCATCCATTCGGAGTACATGTGCATGAATTGTGAGCTGGTGTGTCTGGAGTTTGCCGGAATTGAGACTCGGATGCACAAGATCAAGGAGGAGGTCATTGAGAGTTACAATAAGTTCGTCTCATCCATTGAGTATATCGAGGTTGGGACGAAGGAGGACACCGGGGAGGAACTTCCGGAAGAAGTAATAGCAAAAAATTCAATGTTTCAGGAAGAAATCCTAAAGAGAGTTAATTTTTCCTTTCCAGTATGACGAGGAGAACCCAGATCCGGAAGTTCTGGATCACATTCCCCCCGGAGATCAAGAGGAAGTGGCCGGAACTATTTTCACGAGTGGAGAAGCCACTGAGAATGACAGTATCATCACATTATCTTTTGGGATGGAGAATGAGGAGCAGGAAGCGAGAGAAATGGAACTCACTGAAATACCCGAAGACTACCTGCCCGAATCCAATGATGAAGAGTCTCCGGAGGGAAGGATTCCATCCCAGAAGATCTATACGCGCAAGAGGAATGTCTTCTACTGCAATCTCTGTCCAGATGAGAGAGCCATCAGTGATCCAACGGAACTCACCATTCACATGAAAACGGATCACATGGAGAAGCTCTATCTCTGTGATATCTGTGGGAAAGATTGTGGACGGAGGATGTACCTGATGAGGCATTTGGGTAAGTCAGCAAGTTCAGTATTAGAAAGACTCCTGGGTAGGGTAACAGGGCATAATATCGATCAAACGATGCTTGTAATATCAAATTGTCTCCCATTTGATGGATAAAAGAAAAAATTATTAACATGATCAATTATCCCTTGATGGAATTGACCGAATTACATCGCGTTAGATTGCGTTAACACTCCGTAGGTAACATGTCAGATAGAGCGAGAGAAGAGATATTGACAGCAATATGATTGAGAAATCCGATAGATTGACATGCAAAAATAGCAAGATTCACCAGGAAGGGTTCGTAAAACACAATTTGAACCGTCTAAAAGCGTTTAAACATTGTTTAAACGGCAATTTAAATCGTTAAAACACATTTTCATGCGTTTAATTGCCTTAAAGTGCATTTTGAATGCGTTTAATTGTCATAAAATGCATTTTAGGCGCGTTTTATTGTGTTCAAACGCATTTTCGCGCGTTTGATTGCCTTAAATCGCATTTTAAACGCGTTGAATTGTGTTAAAACGCATTTAAAGTCGTTCAAACGCATTTGAACGTGTTTAATTCCGTTAAAGCGCATTAAATGACGTTAAACGCATTTAAACGTGTTTAATTGCCTTGAAAATCTTTTAAAACATGTTTAATTGCCTTAAAAAGTATTTTAAACATGTTTAATTGCGGTAAAACGCATTTTAAACATGTTCAATTGCGTTAAAACTTATTCTAACGCGTTCAATTGCGTTATAACGCATAATAATCGTGTTTAATGACGTTTAAAGGCGTTTTAACCGCGTTTAATTGTGTTAAAACGCATTCTAATCCCTTAACACATATTTTAAACGCGTTTCATGTCATTAAAACGCATTTTAACATGTTTAATTGCCTTAAAACACATTTTAAACTCATTCAATTATGTTTAAACGTGTTTAATTATCTTAAAACGAATTTTAAACATGTTTAATCACCTTAACACGTATTTTAATGCGTTCAATTGCATTAAAACGCATTTTAATCGTGTTTAATGACGTTTAAATGCGTTTTAACCGCGTTTAATTGTGTTAAAACGCATTCTAATCCCTTAACACATATTTTAAACGCGTTTCATGTCAATAAAACGCATTTTAACATGTTTAATTGCCTTAAAACGCATTTTAAACTCATTCAATTATGATTAAACGCATTTGAATGTGTTTTATTATCTTAAAACGCATTTTAAATGACGTTTAATGACGTTTAAAGGCGTTTTAACCGCGTTTAATTGTGTTAAAACGCATTCTAATGCCTTAACACATATTTTAAACGCGTTTCATGTCATTAAAACGCATTTTAAACATGTTTAATTACCTTAACGCGTATTTTAATGCGTTCAATTGCGTTAAAACGCATTTTAATCGTGTTTAATGACGTTCAAAGGTATTTTAAACGCGTTTAATTAAGTTAAAACGCTTTTTAATCCGTTTACACATGTTTTCAACGTGTTTCATGTCGTTAAAACGCAGATTTATCGCGTTTAATTGCATTAAAACGAATTTTGAACCTTTTTAACTGTGGTTTAACGCATTTTAATCCGTTTAAGCGCGTTTTAACGCATTTTTACCTGTTTAATTGCTTTAAAGCGCATTTTAACTGATCGAAATACCCACCAGTAACCTTATCAAGCTTTAATTTCCTCACTTTTCTCCTCATTTAGAATCTCACTCGAATGTAAAAGTCAAGCAGGAAGTGTCTCGAGACTCAGCATCCAGCAACTTCACGGAGGAAGCAATTCAGAAGCGAACTGGTCAGTCGATCTCATCGAAAGCCTGGTTCTGCCATTTATGCGATAAGCCCTATGGATCCAAGAACTTGTTGGAGGAGCACATGAATATGCATACTGGAGATCGTCCGTACAAGTGTACAGAATGTCCGAAGGATTTCGCCTCAAAATACACTTTAGCTGCTCATGAGAGGATCCACACGGCACGTCCTCGTCCCTATAACTGCTCCGTGTGCAACAAGAAATTCCTCACCGGACAGAATCTTTCACACGTGAGTTTGTTTGAATCAAGAAAAAGTCAATTTTCTATTTACTTTTCTTCCATTTTCCAGCATGAAAAGACTCATTTCGGCGTGAAGGAGTACAAATGTGATGTTTGCAGCAAGGCTTTTGGTTCATCTCACAACTTGAGGGTGCATAAGATTGTTCATTCGGGCAATAAGCCCTTCCTCTGTCGAACGTGCGGGAAATCCTTTGCGAGACGAGCGGAAGTGAGGGATCACGAGAGGATTCACACGGGAGAGAAACCCTTCAAGTGCGACATCTGCTCAATGTGTTTCGCTCAGAGATCAAATCTCCAATCGCACAAGAGAGCGACCCACTTGAATGAGAAGCGCTATAAATGTGAATTGTGTGATAAGAATTTCAAGAGGAAGAGACTTTTGGATTATCATATACAGGTATTTTTGAAGAGTTTTGATTTTATTGAGGGAAATTTGATGAGATTTTGTTTATTTTAGGCCGCTCATACGGGCGAGAGACCCTTCAAGTGCTCCATTTGTCCATCGTCGTTTGTGTATCCGGAACACTACAAGAAACACCTGCTGATTCACAGCAATGAGAAGAAGTACACATGCGAGGTGAGATTTTTTGATTTTCAAACACTTAGGTACCGCAAGAAGACGTATAGATCCAAAAAAAGGAATTCAGGAAATTGAATCCAATCAAGGCTGCGATTCACACTTCCCAGCTGACTTGTTTCACTAATTTATAAATCAGCAAAGTTATTCACACTCATCACTGATTTATTATTTACCAATTTGACTGATTAAAAATTGCCGTTGAAAGCTCATTTTTGAATTTAATAAGTAAAGTTATTCACACAAATCAGTCAAACCAGCTGATTACTGATTTTCTACTGATTAATAAATACTATCCTCTGGAGGTTGTTGTTACGCTGATTAACAACAAGTATTGTGAGTGAAAACATCAACCAGCGAATAAAAGATGCTTCTAATAGCAATTTAGATGAGGAAAGGATGTTTAAAAATTTTCATTTTATTTAACGGAGCAATTTTTTTTTACAGAAAAATGTCAATTCAAAGAATACAATTTCTCATTTCAGGTGCAAAACTTTGTTTTAGCGCAAAATTACAATTTTTTTCACTTATTTCAACTGTTCCAACCTAAATTTTAAAGATTCTGCTTAAGGCTGCGATTAACACTTTTTAGAATACTCATGTATCTCCTCTTAGGTTCTTTTTGAGCGCCGCTACCTCCTCTACGTGATCATCCTTGACGTTGTCAACATATGTATAGATTGATTTAGGCATTGATTGTTGGTTCCAGGGTTGGTTCTGGGATGAACATAGCACACTCAAACTTGGAAGATCTGGATTTCCATACAATTTGATTTCTCCGAAAACCGCTCAACGCCCTCATTTCAAAATTGGAGAGCAGTAGATCAGAGTGTTGATTTTTTTTTTGAGTTCCGGGAGTTCCTGTTCCACTGTTCCTGTGCTTCAGCGCATATTTCCACTTTTTCAGGTTTTTCTTCCACACGTTGGCTTTTTGGGCTCTAGTCGATTCAAGTCTTCCATGAGGGCTTTCCATTGATGTGTACGTATCTCAGCAAAGGATTTCCTTCTGTGTTCCCCGTCCGCTTCTGCCGCTGAGGTTTTTGAGATTGGAAATCTTACGTTCCCACAATTTCTGTAGTAAAGAAGAGATATTGGAGAAATCACTTGCTAAATATCTTAGGAAGGGCTTGAACTTACCATCGATCTCAAACGGGAAAACATAATAACTTCTATGCCTCAGTTATTTTGGAAAAAAAACATGATTCTCACTGTTCTTCTTGCAATTCCATAAATTTTTGCGGGAATGACAATTCGAAGGGGCAAGTCAGTTTCACAATTAGGGGCAAAAACTTGTGTAACCGATAAGTACAAATATTTCAGTTATTTTGCCTTAAATCTGGAATATTTTGTTTTTATAAACTCGTAAAAACATCATGGACATACACAGGAAGTCAAAAAAACAACGAAATATAATTTCTAGCCTTTGCAAAATGGGCAAGATTATGAAAAATGATCAGCCCTTCACTCAAAGGGTGATCTTTTTCCCTCGCAACAGCGCCATCTCGTGGCGAACATAAATATCTCACTGATTAATTTTAATAAGCACCCAATAAAACTTTGTCTCACGCTTGTGATTCGGGTTATGACTTTAATTGATACCTGTCTCTGAGAGTGTCTCAAGTTATGAAAGTCTTGGGCATATGTCTCTGAGGGTGTCTCAAGCTGAAGCTTTTCGACCGTGCGCCATTCTTACAGTGTTCGAGCAAGTTCTTTGAGTGACGCAGTGGAAGTGCTTCGAGGAGAATAAAATTGTGAAAAATCACTCTGAAATCAAGGTAAAGCATCAAATTTTTCATCGATAATGTGCACGACGCTCAGTTCTGTCTCTACGTGTAATTAGTCAAGTGAATGAGTTGATTTTTGTTGAATAAATGTACCATTTTACTTTTGCAGGTTATGTTGTGAAATATATCGTCCGGAAGGCACTCTATCGCCAAGGGGGCACACAACACCCTTTCAATTCCGGAACACTCAGCGCGAGTTAAAGTTTGTACGCAAAATTTCGACGAAAACACTGAGAAAAATCTGATTTTTTCACTGACAAATTTTTTTTTCTCTCTCCACAGTCCCCGGAATGCGATCGAGGATTTAGCAGATCTCAAATGGCTAACCAGTCCACAAGATCCCCATTCAAAAGGTATATAGATTCATTCGTCGACACTGAGAGAAATCTGATTTTTTTCACTAAAACAAAAATATCTTTTTTTTGTCCACGCAGTCACTGGACATGATTACATAGCTCCTCTGGCATATTTATACACCAATAAGGAGGCGCTATCGACCCCTGGGGCTGTGTGTGAACACAATTCCTCATAAGTAGAATTGAATAAAGCACCGATAGGAAGGATAGAACCTGATTATCCTAAGCAGAAGCTTCAGAATCCGTGGCAGCTCCTACGGAGAGTTGTAGAAATTAAATGAACTGAAGTTAACAGTACCTGCTCCTGCCCAGAAGCCGGATGAAGAACTCATGAAGCCAGTGGAGTCCTATCCCATTGAATTGACTCCCTCTCATCCGCCCCATGCCTCCGAGACTCACTCACGATGAGCGACGTTGTCTAATTTTCTACGATCCAGTGCCAATTGGGTAAGTATGACATCCATGCGAATTTGCATAACTTAATAGTCCTGGTAATCCCTTTATCTTTCTTCTCGTCCACTGCCTAGTTGCTGATATTTCCCTCACATGGTATGCTGCCAGCCAAGACTGTATAGTGTTGAGGATCATTCGACCCGAGGGTGAGGGATCAAGTAATTTGTATGGATATCTAACAGATAATAATGATACTACTCATAGAAAATTGCTGGGGATCAGTGCATTGGATTTGATCCACTTATTGTTTTATCAGGAACATCCTTTAAGAAGACTTCAAGGGGCAATAGAGG
>CAKKOB020000794.1:0-22487 GCA_918844115.2 Phlebotomus perniciosus | reverse complement strand
TTGAGGAATCAACTCCGTGTGATGAAGAAATAATGCGGAATTTCGGAAAACAAAAGCGTCATGACAAGATCCGGGAAATTTTACGCTTATGTCTCGAAATCTGCATCTTGAATCAACAGTGGCTTGTAAAATTATCGAAGCCCAGTGTTTCCTGTTTAAAAAGTCTTTCCTGCCATCCTCCGGAGCCAATCCTGGATATGAGTTCCGTCTATACAACCTATTATCCGAGGTATACCACATATTTCCTGGAAACAGTTGGATAATTCTCTGCATTCATGTTCATTGGGCATTTTGATCTTCTCTTTCATCAATTTCCTGACGATGACCTCTACAACTCGATGGAAATACACACAAACGGTGCTCTTGTGTAGTCCAAAAACATTCCCACTCACAGCAACTAGCTAGTTTATAGAGTGTTAGACCCACTTGCATTTCCTCTGTTACCCTAGCTCTGTTAATATCGCCGAGTTTCAAGCAAAATTATTATTATTTGTCTCATTTATTGAATCACTGTAGCGGATTTGTCCTCAAATATGGGCCATTCGTCAATTTTTTGCTCTCTCACACGAGAATTTTATTAAGAGAAAATCTGTGAATCGAGGAAATACTGCACAACTATTCTACTTTTCATATAGCAATACTTCCTTTTATTTATCTCGGCCGATAATAATTGAAATTTGATTGATTTTGTGAACAATGTACATTTTTTCGAGAGTGATTGTCGGATCGCCATTTGTTTTGTCAGTAAACTTGATCAATTATCGAAGTGTTTTTACATTATTCTTTGTCTTCAAGGGTTCAAGGTCAAAGAGATGGAACTTCTGTGTCTTTCTGTGCAGGACCGGCTGCAGGATCGTGTGCAGTGAATCCCACGCTGGAGTTGCTATGGAATGCTGACATCAGGATCTGGAGCTTACGGAAGAGCTTTGAAAGGAAGCTTAATAGACTTTTGAAGGGAAGCTTTAATGGAAGCTTTGAATAGCTTTCATCTCAATAATTTTATTGTTCCTAACGATACTAACTCTTTCTAAGAAAGCTTTAAGACTATCCTGTAAAAGCTTTCAAGAACTTCAATCAAAGAAATTTCGATTTTCAAGAAGCTCTATTCTTTTCCAAAAAGCTTCTGAATTATCTTAAAAGCTTCACAAATTGATGAATATCTATCTAAATGATTTGTTAAAGCTCACAAACTAGCCCAAAATGGTCCAAAAGCTTTCAATTTTTTTTTTGGAAAATCTCTTAAAATATTCTGAAAGCTCCTTGAGTGCTTAAAAAACTAAATTTAAAGAAAAAGCTCTTCCATTTTAAAAAGGCTAGCGAACTTATAATCGAGAGTACACGACTTCTCACCATATTATCTCCCCCTTGAAACCTACCTCTTTAGTTTTCTTTGAGATACTTTTTTAGCAAGCTTTTCTGAAGAAATATTTCAAAACTGTTTGAAACGTTTGAAACTATTCCACTCACTCTTTAAAAATTTTAAAGCTTTTAAAGTTTAACCAAGATTAAATGTTAAAAATTACCATTTGTACAAAAAAATCAGAGATTTAAACATGTTTTCAAAAAAATTTAAGACATTTTTAATTATTTTCTGCGGTTTTGCCGATATTTATTCAAAAAAGCACTGTTTGACGATTTTTGAAAACCCAATATGTCTTCTTAATATCATTCAACTCTATACAAATATTTCCAACTTAATGCTATGCGTCTGCAAATATCACACCTCACTTTATGAGGCACAGTATATCACAGTCGAATGCACTCGAGTGTGCTATTGACCCCTCGGCGGCAGCTCTCCCAGTCAATGGAGAATTCCCGTCTAGTTGGAGGTATAAATACAGCCTTTGGAGGGAGAATCTTCTTCAGTTCGCGGATGATCAGTGTTGTGTTTGGAGCTCAAGAGTGAGCCGCGATGGGTAGGCGAGAATCGAGTGCTCTCATTAGTATTCTCAACTCAATCTTCCTTATAATTTTAGATCGTTTTGTGGTCGTGTCGCTGCTTCTGGGCACGTTTGTGTCGTCCGTTTTGGCCCAAGGTGATGATTTCGTGGATTTTTCTTTTTTTCTTTATAATAGGAATTGATTTTAAATTCTTAATTGAATCTTCTCCATGGACAAGGTCCCGCTCGTGTTGTTTGCTACTTCAGCAATTGGGCGATTTATCGCGAGGGGATTGGAAGCTATGGGATCGATGATGTTCCCGGTGATCTCTGCACCCATGTGATTTACTCTTTCATCGGTGTCGATGACTCTACATGGAAAGTCTTGGTCATCGATCCAGAAGTGAGTTGACTAAACCTCTTTCTCACCTGCACCTGTCTTGATCATCACGCGAGATTTCTGTCTCGTGATTAACAATCCAGCAATTTAATTGTTTTTTTTTGAATTAAAAATGCAAATTTATTTAAATTCTCCCACCAACAGCTCGATGTGGATCGAGGGGGTTTCAGGAACTTCACGGCACTCAAGAGCAAATACCCGAAGCTTAAGACTCAGATAGCCGTTGGTGGATGGGCTGAAGGTGGGTCAAAGTACTCCCAAATGGTGGCTTCGCCAGACAAGAGGCGCACTTTCATTCGGAGCGTGATTGACTTTATGGATCAGTACGGATTTGATGGTTTCGATCTGGATTGGGAGTATCCAGGAGCTGCGGATCGCGGTGGAAGCTTCAGCGATAAGAATCACTTTTACTTCTTCGTTCAGGAGCTCAGAAGAGCCTTCGATCGCCGTGGGAAGGGATGGGAAATCACGATGGCAGTTCCTGTGGCCAAATTCCGTCTCGACGAGGGATATCATGTGCCAGAACTCTGCCAGATGCTGGACGCCATCCACGCAATGACCTACGACTTGAGGGGAAACTGGGCGGGATTCGCTGATGTTCACAGTGCTCTTCACAAACGTCCTCACGATCAGTGGGCTTATGAGAAGCTTAATGTGGTGAGTAATTTGTCGGTGCGGAAAATATCGGAAAACTTTCTGATACTTCCTTACATAGGATATTTGAGGAAGTTTCCTCTTCAAATTCAAGTGGAAACTTGAGGATAAAATGAAACAATGCCAATGGTGGGGAAAAGTTTCTCAAGATACACGATAGTTGTTTAAAGTTTTTCTCTCAAGGGGTTTAGCACAACTTGGAGTTTGCTATATGTAATTATGAGATGTCTGAAACTCAAGGGAAGGATAGACGTTGGAAATTTTGTACTTGGCAGTAGGTACATATGTGTAGTCGGTTTGAAAGCTTTGATAGCGAAAACAATCTAATTTAAAGTGTTGTTTTATGTTAAAAGAGTTTTCTTATGTTTTTCCTCCAATCTTTTTGAATCGAAAAGACTTTTTAAAACCATGTTAAAATTGAAAAATGATATGGATGTTTTTTGTACTTGGAAATCCGCTAGAGATTTTCTAAGTCAAATTTATAAAATTCAGACAAAAACTTAGTGGAATATTTTATAAACCGACATTAGGATAAAAGAAACTCTTTTGGCAAGGGGAAGATATTATGATCAGAAATAGTGAGTACATTTCAATGGAAGTGCGCGAGAGCTTGGGGAAGTGGACTGGAAATGTTTAGATAAGTCACGTATTATAATTTTGGAAGAAGATCAGGAGCTATGAGAAGTTCTTCCACACAATTAGGATTTCTTTAAAGAGTTTTTAAAAAATTTCAGGAGATTTTAAGACAATTCTGCTTTTGAAACTAAGCTTTTTGAAACTAACTAATTTGAACTAAGCTTTTGAAAATTCTGGAGAGCTTTTGTAAATTTTCAAGCTCTCTTAAAATGTTTTAGAAAGCTTTCTTAAGCAGTCTTAGAATACTTTCTTAGCTTTGGAAAACTTTCTCAAAAAGCTTTAGAAAATGAAATTAAAAAGCTTTAGAAGACTTTCTTAGACAGTTTTAGAAAGTTTTCTTAAAAAGCTTTATTAAACAGCTTTTGACAGTTTTCATAAACAGAGCTTTCTCAAAAAGCTTTCTTAAACTGCTTTAGAAGACTTTCTTGAACAGCTTAGGAAAGCTTTCTCATAAAGCTCAAGAAAGCTATCTTATACAGCTTCAGAAAGCTTTTTTCAAAAGCTTTAGAAGGCTTTACTATAGAAAATAAAATTGATAGGATGAAAGCTTCTGAAAAATCCTGAATTTGAGCTTTTGGGGAGCTTTTCTACAAAATATGAAAGTGATTACCATTTGGGCATTTGTGTGAAATGCTTTTATCATAACTTTCCAGGCTGATGGACTCACTTTGTGGGAGGAGAAAGGTTGTCCAGCTCAGAAGTTGGTAGTTGGAATCCCTTACTACGGTCGAACTTACACTTTGAGTGCAGGAAACAACAATTACGAACTCGGTACTTACATCAACAAAGAGGCCGGAGGAGGAGCTGCCGGACCTTACACCAATGCAACGGGCTTCCTTGCATATTACGAGATTTGCACTGAGATTGCGGATCCTGAGAAAGGCTGGACAACTAAATGGGACTCCGCTGGAATGGTTCCCTACACTTACAAGGGAACTCAGTGGGTTGGCTATGAAGATCCCAAATCAGTTCAAATCAAGATGGATTACATCAAGTCAAAGGGATATGGTGGAGCTATGGTGTGGGCTATTGATATGGATGATTTCAGGGGACTCTGCGGGGAAAAGAATGTCCTGGGGAAGATTCTGTGGAACAACATGAAGGATTACACTGTCCCAGTGTCCACGAGAGCCACAACGATTACGGTGAGTGACGTGAATTGTTAAAATTTCTTGGCAAACTCACAAGATACTTTTTGCCAATTTCAGCCTGAATGGGCTCGACCACCTTCAACTCAGTCAGTCGATGAACCAGGAGATGTGCCTACAACCCCAACACCCCGACCTCAGGTGAGTCCTCATTTTAAAGGTGAGAAACTTAGAGTCAGAGGTAATTGAATTTATTGGGCCATTAAGATGCACGATGGCTATTTTTGCAAATTTTAATGTTATAATTTAAAAACAGCAGATGCGCTTGGACGCCGGCCAAGCGGCATTTTCCTCAATTTTCGCGCTTTTCGTCGCTCTTACACAATAATCATCAGTATTTTCCTTATCTTTCAACATAGGCGCGAGCGAGTCAAGGGTAAATGATTAGACGAAGAGCGTACATAGTTTTCGTTTTTTTTCTTTTTTACCTTTTGTATTATCATTTCTGTTCATTTTCTCTAACTTTTTTTTATAAAATATTTCAAAGATTTTCTAATAGAACTTGTAAAAAAAGTTTTAAAAGTTTACAAAATCTTAATTGAAGTGTTTTTGACGAAGGTAAAAGCTTATAAGTTTATTCAAAAGCTTCTCAAAGTTTGTTAAAGCTTCAATTTCGAGATTTTCTAAAAATATTAAAAAATTATATTTAAACTGAAGGAATAGAAACAAGTTCATCAAACCCTAAAGCTTGGACTGAAAGCTTTTTGAACTTGCTGATGTTAAGAAACTGACTTTAAAAGCTTTGCTGTTTTCTTTCGGGATTTTTTTTTTAATAATTTTTAATTTTGGTTTTACGCTATATTTTTTCTAAGTGACATTCCCTTGAAATGAGCCGATTGATTTTTTTCGCTTTTGGCCTTTTTAATCTGTTAGAAAACTACAACAAGGATAATAACAACGAGGAAACCTGAGAGGCCAATATCAGAGGAGAGTGTCGAGGATCAGAAGGAGCCACAACAACCGGTAGCTCCTCCATCAGAAGAAGATTCTAATCCTGGTTTAAATGAAGAGACAGCTTCTGATAGCGATGTTGATTGCGAGGGAAAGGACTATGTGGCTCATAGTGATTGTAAGAAGTACTATCGCTGTGATCATGGGAAACCCCTCGAGTTTAGCTGTCGCGAGGGAACCGTCTTCAACACGGAGACTCACGTCTGTGACTGGCCAGACAACGTTAAGCAGTCCGACTGCACAGCTAAGATTCTGGCCGAATGGAAGAAGCCTCAATCAGAGAATTTAACCGAATAAAAAAATTGCCATGATTTGATCCTGGCATTAACATCAGAGTTCAAATACTTAAATAAAATATGAATTGAATTTACGAATAATTGCTATTAATAATCAATTTATCAAGTCTGAGAAAATAAAGTGGTATTTTAGAGAGAGTTTCACTTTTATTTTAGCCTTAAATTAAAAGAATTTACCATCCATTTGAGGGCGTCAAAGGTGACAATTGTCGCCATAGTAAATCATGATGATTGACTGTTAAATAATTGAACTGCATTCTGCGTTGAGAGCCAAACTCATGTACATATATTGTTTTCTGTGTTGTCGATTCGTGTGATTGAAGACTTGGGCACATTTTGGCGGGCATTCTCACTAGGACATTGGCACTCAAACTACGACAGCAATTCATGCAGACGCGAAGGAGTGAGCAGCTGCAGAGAGATTCCTCGGCGAAAGAGCTTTTGCACCTCCGCATCGGTGCTTTATAATTAAATTCGCCGCAAACACGAATGTCGCTGAGAACGGAAGAGTATTGATGACTTTTCGCACATCGAGAGGAATCTGCAAGGCGCAAAATCGCCGTGTTTATTATTATCAAGTGAGGAGATGAGATCTGTGGGATTAATATTGAAATTTTCGCAATTCAATTTATCAGTAGAAGAGATCTTTAATTGGGGAAATATTATAATTGGGAGGAATTAAAGTTTCAGAAATGTTTTTTGTACTTTAAAAAAAAAAGAAAATGTTTGGTAAAAGTTTGTAAAAAAAGAGATCATATTCTTATAAAAAATTACAAAAGATTAGTAAATGAGTGTTCCAACAAAATTATTGTTAAGATTTGCTTTAGTTTTAACAAATATTTTGTTGGAACACTCATTTACAAATCTTTTTACAAACCTTTACCAACTTTATGTTTGTAAAATGTTTGTCGACCTCAATTTTACGAATTTATACAAAAACTTATTTTCTTTTAACAAACAATTTAACAAAGATTTTGATTGATAAAAATTGTTAAAATGTATGTAAAATTGAGTATGACAAACTTTTTGGTAATTGTTTGTAAAATTTTGTAAGAATTTTGTTAAATTGGAAGAAATCCTGAAAGAAAATGCTTCTAATCTTCTGGTTTTCTCACTTTCAAAAATTTCACGAAATTTTCAAATCTCCTCCGCCAATTGCTGTAGAACGTTCGGTGAACGCCAACGTGTTTTTGCATCAGCTCGGTGGTCAGTGTTGGAGCTTCCCTGTTTCGAATTGGGAGTGGACGGGGCCAGATCGGCGTACGCGAAAAAGTGGGCAAAAGCCAGGAGAGAGCTGGTGTGCGTGACGACATTCGATTTGGCCGTTTGAGAGAAAATTTTACCCCGCAAAAGAAATCGCCTGTGATACAAGTGACACTTTTCTCGCGGATTTTCACACGCCACTCTTTTTTTTTTGCCTGTGAATTTTCGCAAAAATTGCGAAGGGAAGAAAATTGTGTGGATATAGTTCTTCTCATCGGCTGTGCCTCTCTCTGTGTTTTGGTGGGTGTCAAAGAGAGTTCAGGAGGTCGTGAACAGTGGGTGGGAAAAGAAGACGTGCTAATGTCTCAAAAGTGTGATTAGAAAAAAAGATCTGTGAGAGTGATTTTTGAAGAGCTGTGCGAAGCCCCTTTTTGAGTGGACAGGATTGTGTGGAGCAGGATGACACGATCTGTGACGTGGTTGCTCCTCCTGTTGGGATGCGCCTTCCTCACGGTCTCCTTGCATGGTAGGATGGAGTTATATAATATTTTGCCCACAAATCAATTTTTTTCTTCATGAAGACAGTCTCATGATCGAGCTCTTCTCTCATTTACATTGATCTTTTTCTCTTGAATAAGTGCGAGTGAAAATTATGCAATTGAGAGTGTGTGTTATATTTTTACAGCTATGTGTAATATTTAAATTTAGCCACGAAAAATGTGGGATTCTCAATATATGTGTATATTTATGAATTTTCGCCAGTGCTAAAGGAAAATCTCACACACTTTCGCCCGATCATCTCTATTTCATCTCATTTCAGGGTGGCTTTTTTCTTATGGGCCTTAATCTCACGAATATTGATCTTTCGCATGTGATTATAACCACCTCACATTGTTAAAATTATTTCTTTTACCCTCTCTTGCCCTTTTAGGGTTGTTAAATAGTAGATCAAAGTCTCAATGTCTCAATAAAATGATTTATAATGCGTGTGTTGTTTAGAACAATAAATCCCGCGAAACGACTGAGAGTGGAAAATTTCTGCTAATTTAATTATTTTGCTACGATAGTAAATTGCTCCAACATTTCAGAAATCCCTTCACAGTGACCCATTAGGCGAGAGGCCAAGAAATTTTATCTCTGAAATAGGCAATTTAGCCTAATTCATTGTGGCGTCTTGTGGCATAAAACAGTCTAAAAACAGAAAGATTTAGCGACAAACAATCTCCTCAATCAAAATTCCCAATAGATCACCAATAGAAATTGAATTCTTCGTCTTGGAAAAGCTATTTCTGTCGCCGAGAATGAGTCAAAAGAGCTCGATTTCACGTGTTTTTCATTGATCTTCAAACACGATCAAGACATATGATCAATAAATTTTGTGAATGGAGCAAAGAGAAATGCATATCGACAGAGAGAATAAACAAATTCTCTGATCATTTTTTTTTCTTTACTTTTTCTGGTGTTTATTGTTAACACACTAGTCTCAATTTTCAAGGTTTAGCCAGACTGTGTGTGTGTGGAAAGGCCAGTGGATATTTTTATAGATATTTCACTATGATTTTCCCAAAATATCTCGCAATGAAAGTCAAAATAAATAGACATTTCGGAATATGTGGCAAAAATAAGCGAGGCTCCAGTGGAGACGCCTGGTTACCAGGCGCCTCCACTGGTGACCAGGCGTCTCCATCTCTGTTAATCTCAACATTTACATTATTTTTTCTCTCTTTGGTGGCAGATGCTCAAGTTCAAGCTGAGGTTGGACCATCAGAATCCGAATGCAGACCTTACATAGAGAAGGCGATACATGACTTAAAGTCCGGTGATTCTGGACCAGGTAAAATTTTTATTAGGTATATATTTTACTAGTAAGAAAATCTAATATTGTTTGAATTTATATATTGGCAGTTGACGAAGACGATGGAAGTCCAGAAGCAGTGGACACTGGCGATCCAGGGGATGATGAAGACGGTGACGACAGCACGGAAAATGCTGCAATCGAAGAAACGAGTAATGAGCCAACAGAGGACGGAGATGACGATAATAATGACGATAATGTGACGCAAGAAGACGATGAACAGTCCCAGGAGGATGTTCAAGTGGCGGCTGAGGAGGAAGATTCCGGAGAAAATGCCGATGAAGTCACAAAATCTGGAGAGGATGATAACGATGACGCGCCAAAGTCTGGAGAAGATGATGACGAAGAAACGGCAAAATCTGGAGAGGAAGATGGTGATGATGCGGTAAAATCTGGAGAAGATGATAATGATGATGATGCGGCAAAGTCTGGAGAAGATGATAATGACGATAATGAAGTCACTACCAGTGGAGAGAATCAGGAAGATGATGGATCACAGGAGGGTGATGACGATGATGATGCGGCAGCAGAAGGAGATGATGATGGACAGGATAGTACAGAAGCAGCGACAGAAGGGGACCAACCAGGAGATTCTCAAGAGGATGACAATGGCACAGACACGGACGACACAGATGACACAGACGATGACGATGGACAAAACAGCAAAGAAGATGATGATGGTGAGAATTCCCAGGAAGTGGCTGATGATACACCAGGGGATAGTGCTGAAAAAGCAGCATCTGCTGAAGATGACGATCAAGCGGATGGAGATGATGATGATGGGCAATCACAAGAAGCTGATGAGGAGGAAGTTGATAAGCAATCTGAAGAAGTTCTGACCAGAGGTAAACGATCATTAGCTGAAGAGGATGATGATGATGA
This sequence comes from Phlebotomus perniciosus, assembly GCA_918844115.2. NCBI lineage: Eukaryota > Metazoa > Arthropoda > Insecta > Diptera > Psychodidae > Phlebotomus > Phlebotomus perniciosus. The sequence goes on along the minus strand of CAKKOB020000794.1, from coordinate 12,582 downwards.
TGATGATCAGATGGACTCCAAAGAAGCCCAGGAAGACACAGATGATGAGGGAGATAGTAAAGAAGCAGCAGAAGGTGATAATGCTGACGATGATGGTTCCCAAGAAGTAGAAGCTGCTGCAGATGATGATGACGATGATGATGATAATGCAGATGAAGCTGATGATGGGGAAGACAGTAAAGAAAAGACTACTGATGATAAGGATGATAAGGACGACACAGAAGATTCGCAGGAAGCTGCTACTGCTGATGATGATGGTGACGACGATGGTGATGATGATGGTGAGGACTCTAAGGAAGTCGAAGCTGCTGCTGATGATGGCGAAGATAGTCAGGAAAAGGATAAGGACGATACGGATGATGCTGATGATACAGAAGATTCTAAAGAAGCAGAAGCCACTCAGGATGATGATGATGATGATGGCGAAGATAGTCAAGAAAAGGCCACTGACCAGGCAGATGACGAAGACGATGATGATGAGGAAGACACTGAGGACGACGACGATGATGATGATGATGAAAACCCAGAAGAGGAATTAACTCTGGTAATTTTTTTGTATTCTTTTTTCAACGTGTGGAGATAATATTAGGCTTTTACTATAGTATTTTCCTTTGTCTGATGAAGCTTTTTTTTGAGAAAGAGTCATTAAAATCATTTAAAGCAAATTAATTATAATAGTCATATAAAGATGCAAACTTCGGCCATTCGTGAATCAGGGCAAAATCATAAGAGCTTTCGGAAATAGTGATTGTCCCACGCACCGGTTGTCTGTCTGTTTTCACAAAACAGACAAACATCTTAATTTCCCATTATTCTGTTAAAGATATCATTGAAAATTTTTAAAGGCTTAGTTGATGGTTGTTCTAACTTGCAGCCATTTTTAAACATCGCACAAGGAAAGATACAAAGAATTCTCTGGGGCGAATTGTGTAAGTGCATTTCTATTTTCTGTGATGCTAAGTGATTTTTTTCTGTTATCTGTATATAAATTATATATTTTAGAGAAAAATCACCTTGTCACAAATGCCAGCTCAGATGATGGGTGGGTGGGTGGATGGATAGCATCTTGATATCTGAGGCAACAACAGCTATGAATATCAAAACAAAAAATTTATTAAGTTTCATGAAATAATTCCAAACTCCTAAATATATACGAAAATAGTCTCACAAAAATACCTCGGAAGGTTCAGGAGTTTACCTTTAATTTGTAATATAAGTTTCTGGGTTTAAGTAAAGGTTTGTAGGTTATATTGTTTTGGAACGGTGTTTGATGTCCTTCGTTTCTTGGACAAATAAATTTTATTAAAGATTTTGACAAAAAATGATTATAAAAATTGTTCTTGCGTTTCTTCGTTTACTTTTTAAATATTTTTAAAATTTTACTTTTCACGTTTCTATGATCGTTTAAGAGTTAACAGTTCAACCATGAATGCCTTCATAAAATCTGTCTTTAATAAAAACGATTCGCAGCTAATTTATACGTTCTTTTAATAAACTTTATCATGTTTTTTTCAACTAGTCCTTTCATCGTTTACAAAATATTTTTATATAAATTTTTAAATTTTTGATTTCTTATTTTAAAAGGAATGGTTCTTGTTTTGTTTTGTTGATCCCTGATACTTCCTTTCTTCTTCCAGGAATCCGAAATCCCGGATAATCGTCGCAGTCGCGATCACATTGCTGAACTTTTGCATTTGGACGATGACTCTGAGTTACGTGAGAGTGCGATCGTTCGTGTTGCCGATGTGATCTTGAAGGACCTCAAGAGGATCTATGAGAACGCCATTAAGCCCCTTGAGACGCTCTACAAGTATCGTGACCTCAGTAACCGACACTTTGGTGATCCTGAGATCTTCTCGAAGCCCCTGGTGGTCTTCATGGGACCCTGGAGTGGAGGCAAATCAACGCTGATCAACTATTTAACGGACAATGAATACACAGAAGACTCCCTGAGAACCGGAGCCGAACCATCACCGGCGTACTTCAACATCCTCATGTATGGCGATAAACCGGAAGTACTGGATGGTACTCAATTGGCTGCGGACTGGACCTTCTCAGGTCTTCAGAAATTCGGCCAGGGTCTGGAGGATCGTCTGCGGGGACTCAAGTTGCCCAGCAAACTCCTTGAAAAGGTAAGATCAAAGTCAAACCTATATGTTCGATCTTGATCACGAAGGTCACACACTCCAAAGAGAGATAGTTTTTATTTGTCATCTCCGAGGAAGAGAGCAATAAGCCATATTGTCCCCCGTGTGTGTAGAGCATTAATCGTGGCGCGCATCCTCAAAATAACTCCACCATGACGGCCTCTCTGGCTTTGGGCGCAAATGACGTCGTCGATGGCATTAGGAAAGGCTGTTGTGGGGCTATTTTCGTGTGCGCCACATCTATAATTAGTGGGCGAATTTTCTCCACATTGCGCGAAATCTCCCATTTATCTTACACCCTCTCCCCAGGTGAACATCGTGGAGATTCCCGGTATTCTCGAGGTCCGTAAGCAAGTGTCGCGTCTCTTCCCCTTCAATGATGCCTGCCAGTGGTTTATCGATCGCGCCGATATCACCTTCCTGGTTTATGATCCATCGAAGCTGGACGTGGGCCCAGAGACTGAGGCCATTCTCGATCAGTTGAAGGGACGAGAGTATCAGACTCGCATTATTTTGAACAAGGCCGATCAGGTCAAACCTGAGGAGCTCATGCGCGTGCAGAGTGCATTGATCTGGAATATCTCACCGCTTATGTCTTCAGCTCAGCCACCGGTTATGTACACCACATCTCTGTGGTCCTTGCCTTTTGAAGCTGGGGCTCCTGTGAGACTCCTTCAGGCACAGGAGCGGGCTCTACTGCGTGATCTTCGCACTGCCATTGATAAGAGGATCGAGAACAAGATCGCCAGTGCGCGTCGATTCGCTGTAAGACGGACCTAATAATCTGGTCAACCCTGACTATCCCTAATTCTTACTTTTTATTATAGGTTCGCGTACGAAACCACGCTAAGATGGTCGATTGTTACTTAACAACTTACTACAACCACAAATCCCTTTTCGGCAACAGGAAGCAAATTTCAGATCAGATCATCGAACACCCTCAGAACTATCACATCTACGAGGGCCTATCCACACTGACCAACATCTCACGCTATGATCTGCCCGATCCCGAGGTTTACCGCGACTTCTTCCGCCTCAACCCCTTGTATGAGTTCAAGAAGCTCTCCGAAACCTGCACCTACTTCCGCGGTTGCCCCATCAACAAGCTCGATATATCCATTGCGTACGATCTACCCGAGTTAGGTGGAAAGTACAAGAAACTCCTTGACGCGGCCCTGCAACAGCTCGAAAAGGAAGCGGACAGCAAGGAGTCCACCGGCAAGAGTTGAAAGGCTGGATCCTAACTTTCATCCATCCCCCTATTTCCTTATCTTTTTTTTTTTTTTCTTTCTTTATCATGTTTCGCAGAACATTTTGTTTCACTGTCTATTTTTCCTCTCTTTCTCTTCTTTCTTTCGAGAGACAAGACAATCGGGACATGTATCCTTGACTCCTCAATCCAGTTGACCACAACAACTCATCCGCCTTGGAGTGTCTGCTGGATTGCGGTTTTTTCTGCAACTCTTGCGCAATTGTGTTTTTTTTTTCTTAGTTTAAAAGAAGGCAAGATTTTGAGATATATGGTTGAAAAAACGAGAACTGATTGAATTCGAATTAAAAAGATGATTTGTAAGTTACTGAAGGATATAAATAAAATTGCGGCGATGTAAATAAATGGAGAATATCTGGTTTTCATAGCCGAAAATGCAGTTTTTGCAAATTATAGATTGTTACTTTTTCATGATATTCATAGATGAGGAATAATATTGGTCCTGCTATTTCAAGGATCTGCTTTAGAATGTGCGATAGGATCAAGTTCTGTCCTTGCATGACGCGATTCTTCACCTTCAAAGTCTGCAGCTAAAACTGAATTTGATCCCATTCTGAGTTCGCCACAAAAGAATCACAGCTCCCCATAAGTCAGCCAGTAGAGACTTATCAACGCGTTTATGATATAACTGTCCAACATTTGTCTCATCAATTATTTCCTTATCTCCGAAGTAGAATTTCAGAACATCAAAAACATATCTGAGATTAAAATCCATCTGGATCGGTAATAGCTCGTAGATATTCTGATTGAATGCATCTAACAAAGTTTTGTTGTCTGAAAAAGAACGTCAAACAATTAAACATAACTATTTTTATATATATTTATAGAAAAAAAAATGTCTTATTGTGGATTATCGATCTTCTTGTACTGCTCTTCCGTGAGAAGGGAAGCCTTAATGGCTTCAACCTTATCAATCCTGGGCAGAACAATAGCCACATATCCCTCCCCTTCGGACAGAAGCATTGACGGATCTTCAACAATCCTTGGATTGACTTCTACTAGTCTTCCGGTGATGCTGCTCACTACTTTATATTCCGTTCCATCCTGGCATTTCACAACAGCCAACGCTGTGCTCGGTTGCAGCTGCATTCCTCCTCTCTTAGCCTTTCCGGAAACCTTATTCTTGCTCCTATCGTAGTTTCCAATATCATAGGAGATTGAGGTGATTCCCTTTCCAAACGCCGCATGTCCAGGAGCCAAGCCGATAAGGCAAATACGATTTGAATGCATAAGAACCAAATGGTCCTCATCCTTTTTGTCATCTCTCACGTTGTAGTATCGCGTGAAGAACCTATCAACAACTGAGGGGTACTCCTTGTCGGGATCATACTCCTCAGTGATGTCAGGTATCCTCACATCTCCCACAAACTGATTGAGATCTGGAGTGTAGAGGAAGTCTGCAAGCTCCTCTTCCTCAACCTTCTCAGTCTTCATCCTTAGAGTTTTTCATGCGCTCCTGAACGCGCTTTATCCTGTCTCTGGACTGTTCGAGATTGCGTTGTTGATTATCCCGGCGCTCCTGTTTCAGGCACTTGTTGAGCTCCCTGTCGATATCGTTGCACTGCCCCAGGAATTTTCCAAAAGGATTCTGTCCGGAGATACCGGGAGGAGTTATGTAAATAGATTGAGGTTATGTTGTATTGTTAGTATGAGATTTATGTTTGATTTACCTCTTTGTGGCACTTCTTGAGCGCTTCAATGATTAAATTGCATTCAGGTGTGTGCAGATTTGTAGCCAAATTGGTGTGCATAACTCTAAAATGTGAGTTTTTCAGAGAAAACACGTCTTCACCAGTTTTTCTTCCCAGAATTTCTGAATTCACCACTCCAAGTGACGCCAGTGACAGATTGTTTTGTGGTGAATAAATGACAGCTACACTGTAAAAAATTATCAAAACATCACATGCGGGGTCAGTAAGAATTTCACAAATTGTGCAAAATTGTGATTATTAGGGATAAAATAATTAAATAATGTCTGGAAACAAAGTGCCCAAAGTCTCTCAGGACGAAAATGAAGAGTCCGACGCCAGCATGGAGGATATCTACTCTGGAAACGAGGTGAGGCTTTTGTTTTGCACTACGTAACCTTATTTTCCACTCCCGGATAATCAAATTCTTTTTGCAGAAGCTACAGGTTGACTTTGAGGGGCGGAATCCCATTGACAGCGACTTTGATGGCATCAAGCAGCTGCTAAATCAGCTCTTCCTTAATGCCAAGCTCAATACAAATGAGTTGACGGATTTGCTAATAGCCCAGAACTATGTGGGCAGCGTAATCTGGCAGAGCGAGGTGGATGAGGAGGACGATGAGAGCGATATGGATGACTCTGGACTGATATTCGGTATCACATCTGTGCTGAATATCAGTCAGAGACTCGAGATGGAGTGTATAAAGCAGATCCGGCAGTACCTTTTGGAGAAATCACAGAATGGAGAGGCTTCCGGAACCCTAAAGAAAATCCTAGAGGATGTTGATCATCCCGTGGGTTTTCTGATCAATGAGCGTTTCATCAATATCCCTCCTATGATCTCCATTCCCCTGCTGGATAGCCTCCAGAAGGAGATAAAGAGAGCCGTGGAGAAGAAGATGCCCTTCAACTTTGACTACTTCCTCATGATCCTGAAGTACTACAAGACAGACTCCAAGAAGAAGTCCAAGAAGTTCGATGAGAACACTTTCTCTAATCCTGAGGAGGAAGTCATAGCCAAGGATGCTATTGTCTCCTTTGACTACTCAGTAGCTGAAGCTGATACGGGATTGACCGGCAATTGGTTGGAGGATGACGTCGCCCTGACGCCTTACCGGAAGGTCATTGTGTTCGAGGCGAAGAAACTCCCTGAAATTGTTGGGAGAATCAAGGAATTTGTTGAATAAAGCATTGAGAGAAAACCGATGACTAATGTTCTTTTGCTCAGTGATTAATTCCCTGCGGATTTTGGTGCACTTCCAGGCCGCAAAAAGCCACTTACCGGCGATTTATGGTGCACTCGAACGGCTGTGGAATTTTAATGGACGCCACTGGTTAACCATAAGGTGCTTGAAATTGCTCAAAGATGCGTTAGTGGGTGGAGTGGCTCGAAGAAGGTGTTCCTAAGATGCAGGCTCGATATTGCTTTTGGAATGTCTAAAATGGTTAGGCTTTGATAAAGCTTTCATTTTCGTAACGTATCTGGCAAATCCGTTATTTTAAACTAAAATTTTATCGTCAGAATTTCTCTAAAATTCTTTTATTTAATTAAATTGATTTTGCTATGATGAAAAATCTATTATAAAATAGGGGAACTTTGTATGAAAGATTACAAAAGGGGTTGGAGGGGGCTATCCCCTATTATGTTAAGTTACAGGGGACATTACTCCAATCAACCCCTTCATACATTGTGACCAGCTAGTGCTTCATTTTTATGGTCAAAAACTCGAAAATACCCGAAAAATGGGTAAATTTGTATGGGAGGTACCATTAGTGGATACCGGGGCAACTTCTCTATACCCGAAAGTTATAAAGGACACCATCCTTATCATTCCCAACATACATCGTGACCAGTTAGCGCTTCATCTTAATGGTCAAAAAGTCAAAAATGCCAAAAAAAAGTGGTAAATTCGTATAGGAGGTACCAGATAGGGGAGGCGGGGGAAGTTTTATATAGCCTATGACCTAACCTGTGGTGCCCTCTATACCTATACCAAATTTCAGCCAGATCGGTTTAAATACCTATTAGTTTTCTTGTTTAATGTTTTGAAAAAAAAATTCATAACTCAGTTCAAAAATATTCAAACCGAATTAAAAGAAATCTTTCTTAAAAAAAAGTTGTAAAGGGTTAATTAAAACAATTTAACCCACTTTTTTAAGTAGGAGTTTTGCATGATTGCTTTTATACATTAATTTTAAGTTGATAACTCAATTGATACGATTAAAAATTGCATTTCGTGTTTATTTGTAATAATATTGATATCCAATTCATTAACCAAATTTATTTTCAAATTGATTTTATATTAAATTTAATAAATAGCTCCAGAGTTTTTATTAAATTTGTGAATTTCCCATAAACATGTCCAAAATGTATTAATTGCTTTTTAATTCTCTTTTAAATTCTAAATCAATTTTCATATTGAGCTAGAAATTCCAGATTCAAATTCCGGATAATATAAAATTCAAAGAAAACTTAGTTATCCATCTTAACGATCTTAACTGACCCTTTTCACCCGCATAAAGAAATTCCATTAATTCATTCCATTAGTGGTTGAGCTCAAAAATCACTCTTGTTCATTCATGGCTTGTGATTGCATCCCCAGAAAATGGAGTTTCTTGCTCAACTTCCTCGTGGAAGGAATACAGGTGGTTCACACATTTCCTCAATGGTTTTGTGTTCAGTGGACGTGAAAGAATTGGATGCATTTGAAGTGGGCGAGCAACAGATCCTCCTGAAGGGAAGAAATGGTGCTCATGGGTGCATTGCAACAATAAATTTGTCACGCGAGACCTTTCACCCCCCATCCGCCGAAACAGCATCTTGGCAGTTGGGAAGTTGCTCTAAAAACCCATTTGAGTATGTGTAAGAGAAATTGTGTTGAACTTTTATTCAATTGAGTTTCTCTTTTCATTTTTTTCCGCATGCGAGTTTTTCTTGCCAATGAGGAATTTTTTCTGCTTTTTCTTCTTATGCGAGGAAAAAATGCTGCTACGGCAGGAGTTACGTGTTCCTGAGGATACATCGCATGGAGAGGAAAAGTTTTTATCATCGAGTGCCGGGAGGGATTAATTAAGAACATTTATGACTCTAGAGTCCAATAAGGGAAGAGAGAGGAGTTTTCCAGAGACACGCTCATCAAAGGTATGTGTTTTTCCAGAGGGCTTGTAATTTTCTCGTAATTTGTCTCCAACTCTCCTGGTTCTAAGCAAATTGAAAGAAAACATGCTCCCAGGAGTGACATTCAAGAAACAAGTCCAATTTATCATTTGATATTTTTCTTCAAATTCTAATGCAACACTCTTGGTTGTTTTAGAGAACATTTCTCATTATTTTCCACCCCCGCCCCCTCCTAAATCCTCCCACTATATACAAGCTCCACTGTCGAAGAGACGATGTTAAATTAATTCAGGATGTGTTTGCAAATCTGCATGTAATTAAGGATAATGCTGTCGCGTGTAAATGACATAGAAAAAACCTCTCACCTCGTGAGCGCATCTCAGGTGTGACTCTTGGATGTTTGAGATTTTGATGACGCCGTCAAAGACATCCTCTCCAATGAAAACGGACACCCGGCGCGTTTCGACTCCACGGGACATTATTTAATGAGATCCAATGCTCGTGTTTTCATTTCGCCTGTCCACCAAACTCCATCCTATGCCCCCCTATTCAACGTGGAACAATTGGGAGTGAATCCATTGTTAGCTGCACATTTTCTTCCGCTCTTTTCATACTTTCCTCCATGGAAATTGATGAAATCAAGGGAGAAATGCCATATGAATCTTCATTTGAGTGACTTCTGAATTTAAGGAGATGGCTTTAAAAGGCGCAAAGAAATTGAATTGTATATTTTATCAAATTTTACCAAAGCAAAATGATCCAAATTCGCCCTTGAATTCGCCAAATTCTGTAATCTAAGAAAAATTCCCCATAAAATTTGGTCTTAAAGACTTTTAGCGAGTCGTAAATCAATTTTCAGCTTCCCAACCAGAAAATCCAATAAATCTCAATGTAAATTTCCAATCTATTGGAATAAACACATTTTTATTGTCGCAAGATTAAATTTCTCTTCACATTTTCCTCCTTCATGTATCATTTTCCTATCCCGAGAAAAATTCGTATCTCTCACCTAAAAGCCCTTTGCATTAAATTATAATTCCTGTGAACGAGATTTAGTCGCTTGACATCGAGGCTTACCAGTAAATCCTTGTTTCATTCTTTTAAAAATATGTATAAAAACATGGCGGAAATCCTCAATAGAAATTTGATCATTTATGAACAGAGAGATACAGAGAATGATGGGTATTTGGACTCTTGCCAGTTAGTTTAATGAGAGACATTTTCTGGAGGATTCCTCTGCAAATCAATGGCATAGGATTAGAGCTGGCACGCAAATGAACGGTTGGAATTGCAAGAAATACCTTCGATCCGGTTAACAGTGAATCAGCCCATTGAAATAGTTGATACATTCTCGCGGTTAAGCTCAATGGCGCTCGAGGAATTGAATCTCGCCCCCAAGAGATACATCCTTAGCCTCCCCAGAGACGGTTGCACAGTCAATAATGGATTCAGAGAGCATCAGATATCGCATCGGTTAATGGTGGGGTTGGGATGCTTCATTGAAAGTCAATTTGGTGGATTAATTTGCCTGGCAGCATTTCGGCAGACCTATTATCTGTTTACGGAGCGGATGGGGCGCGCCACAAGCTGGGGTTGGCGTTAAATGAATATTGTGCCGTTGGAAGAGATTCAATTTATATTTTCAACCCCCCATACGCCAATCCGAATGCAACCCCTCTTCATCATCCCTTGCGATGTAGCGCAATATCGTGGGAAAATGCCTCATTATGCGTCACGTTTCACTGACTTTTGCTGCGATTTGCACAGCGAAAGATGAGTTATTCAGTGGAAAGCCAAAAGTAGCTTGAATAATTTCTGGCTTCATTTGCACAGCTCATCTCGTCCATTATCATAAATATTGATTAATGTGATTTCTGACATGGGTAAAAAGGATAATAAATAGGACTTTCAATTCAAGAGATATTAAATTACCAAAAAAGATCGTTACATTCTTTATAGTTCAAATCCTGGCCGATATCAGTTTGGTAATCGATAACTTTGTAACAAAGCGTTAATTTTCAGCTATGTGTATTACGCATAGTTCCTCTCTACGCATTACATAGGGAGGAGTGGGGTAGATGTGGACAAAGACAGTGTTAAATGGGTTTCAGAAGATAATGGAACTGCTCCTAATGTTCCATACAAGAAACAGTGAGACTGTTGGATAAATTATATAATGAATACAGAATTACCTAAATCTAACTTCTCTCTTTCGATATTAGAGATTCAACAGTAAAACTTTTTACCATCATGTTAGAGATTTACTGAATTTAAAATAATATATTATAGCAATATAAATTTTACATCTCTTTATTATTCAAAATGTAATATATGTAATACGTAAAATATGCTCTTAATTCCCAGGAATATATATTTTGAATACACATTCACAAAGTGAAATTCAAATCAGAGATACAAAATTAAAATATCTCCCATTGAAAATTGTCCTCATGAAAATTAATTTCACCTCGAGAAATGCCTCATACATGAGCGGAAAATACGTAAATTCGGGGGTTTTTATTTATAACATGGAAAAGTTTGTTTCGCCAAAATGTTCACAAACAATTTCTCTGATGCTAATGGCATCCTTTCGCACTGACCTTCCTGCTGTGCATAAAATTTTCCCGGTATTTTCGCCACGTGGGGGACATGGAGAGATGGCGAGATGTTTTCCAGGATGAAAAAAAGAGTATTAGAATAATTTACTAAGTGAATTCTCATGCCCCACGTAAAAGCCATCCCGCCGGTGTGCTGTTTTATTCATTTAACGACGACAGATCATATTTCCACTTCAATCAAAACCGGGTGCGAAAGCATCTTATGAATTATTCAGCGTGTTTTTATTGCCACCCCCTGGATCAAGGATCATGTGGGTCGGTGAGATTTGTAACACTCCCTCTTCTGAGGCTATGAGCAGGATCATCAGATAGAGAAGGATAATTAACATAACACCTCATACCCACCAACTCTAACTGACAACTCTAAGCTAGAGAGCTTTTATGGAAATTTTAATATTTCACTGCGCAATCAGAGGGAAACAATAGTCTCATCACTCAATATTTCCTTAAGAAAATTTCATCTTTTGAGAATCCATTGGACAATAGGAAGAAAAGAATTTCTCTATTTTAATTAATACTCCCTCATTTTTCACCCTTTACCAACTTCTCAAGACTCATTTTACATAATTATGCACATCATCATGAAGTGGTGTAATATTGATGAGATTGTTGGAAGAGGAAATGAGCGAGAATTTTTTTCTGTTCTTTCACCCAATGAGATTTTCCACTGACTTCCAGCTATTATAAATTAACATGAAAAATTCTTCCCTTTATTCTCTCACGAGCGCCTATAGCAAAAATTCAAAAGAATAATTAATTAGCATCTAATGGTGGAGGAGAATCAGTGACTTAATTGCTTTTCATCACGATTGACGAGAGCAAAAGATGTGATAAATAACCGAAAAAAGTCAATATTTTAGCCCCTTTCTTTTATTCCACCTCACCACTCCCATTCGTTTTTAATTGGCCCCACTTTGTTCCCCGTAGAGCGGAATTTCCGGCCAGAATTGGTCTCCGGAGGGTTCACGTGAAGGGTGGGTGAGATGTGTCAGAGGGAGGGTTATGCTTAGATGTTGGACATGTCGATTTTATGCAATAACATCGAAGGGTCAGGAATGGACAGATATTAATGTGTTTATTAAATAAAAATTATCGCAATTACGTCAAAATCTTGGTCAAAAGTAGGTGTGTTGGAGTAAAAGGAACTTTCCATCTATACTATTTTCCTTCTAAAGACTACTAAAGCTTTCAGAGAAAGCTCTAAAGTTTTCTTTAGTTTTTAAAGAAAAAGCTTTCTAGGGCTTTCTAAGAAAACTTTCTGAAAGAGCTTTCTAAAAAAGCTTTATAGTAAGAAAGATTTATTAAAAACGGTCTCCAAAGCTTTGAATGAAAATTTTATGAAAATTTGCGAAAGCTTTTTAGAATTTTCAAAAGCTCTAAAAAGTAACCAAAAGCTTCAGAAATTTTTTATATTTGTTTAAAAGCTCGTAAATTTCAACAGAGATTTACAGCAATTTTCGAAAAATTTCAGTTAATCAAGCTTAGACTTTTCAATGATTAGGAATATCCTTGAAAGCTCCTGAAAGGTTTCAAAAGCTCTTAAAAAAGAAATGCCAAGTTTAGACTTGGCGGAGTGCCCCGACACGTTGCGTTTAGGAACGAGGGAGTTAGTGGGATTATAAAGTCTGTTGTTTTCTTGTCGAATGGGTTTGATGCGAGCCCTTTCCTCCATTAGTTTGAACACCTTGCACTTTAAAGGAAATATTTGACTAGAAATATCAGTCGACTTTAGCGAACTACC
>CAKKOB020000793.1:20485-31784 GCA_918844115.2 Phlebotomus perniciosus | reverse complement strand
CTTAGAAAGCTTTACAAACCTTTCTAAGAAAGCTTTACAAACCTTTCTAAGAAAGCTTTACAAACCTTTCTTAGAAAGCTTTACAAACCTTTCTTAGAAAGCTTTACAAACCTTTCTAAGAAAGCTTTACAAACCTTAAAAAGCTTTACAAATCTTTCTAAGAAAGCTTTACAAATCTTTCTAAGAAAGCTTTACAAACCTTTCTTAGAAAGCTTTACAAAACTTCTTAGAAAGCTTTTTGAAAAGCTTCTAAAAGGCTTTTTAGTGGCATTTTTTTATAAAGCTTTAGAAACATTTCTTAGAAAGTTTTTTTTAGAAAGTTTCTAAGCTTTCATAAAAGTTTAAGTCTATAAACTTTCTTAAAAAGTTTTTTTTAGAAAGTTTTCTTATAAAACTTGCTTCCTTAGAAAATTTTATAATACTTTAGTATAGAAAATTAAATTGATAGGATGAAAGCTTATCAGAGCTTCCGAATAGGAGCTTTGGAGATCTCTTCAACATGAAGAAGTGCTGGAAGCGGTGTTCGTCTTTTTGAACATAATATCTTTCCCTTGAAAATAATTAAATTGACATGCTAACCCAGAACCAGCTCATCTCCCCTTACCTTACAGTGATTGAAAATCATGATGCACTGAAGGACAATCTCTACAGAACATCTAGGGTGAGTGTTTGATTCTTGGACGAGAAGCAATTGCCGCAGTATCCCCCGCATCGGGCAATGACTTTGAAGTAGGGCGGCTCCAGATTCTGATGGAAGATGATGGCTGAGTTCTGTCCCTTTGTCTCCCACTGCGTGATCGGTCGTATCCTGAAGCCCGTGCCCTCGAGATTCACCGAGAACACCCCCTTCGGACACCGTCCGGTGATGCTGAAGCAATCCCCGGCCGATGCGAAGGGTTGCGTGTGTCCCGACGTATGAGCAAAGGCGAAGTCATCATTGATGACCTGCAGAGTATGCACATTCAGGCGCACCTTGCTGTACCTCGTCACACCGGACGGGATGGTTTCGTCCGTGAACATTTGTTCATGACTATCGGGACAATGGGAGCGATCCTTTGACCTCTTGTCGTAGTACATGGAGTAGTTTTCCGTGGAGCCCGCCTTCAGCGTGAGATACTCTCTGGGCATGGATGTGTTCATCCTGTGGCAGTAGATGCTCACCTGCCGCCCTCGCACATTCAACACATACTCCCCGTCCCTGCGGGTACCCATGTGATGCTGAATGGTGCGACAGGAGCAATTAGGTGGTGGCTGACAGCGTTGCTTTATCGGTGGACGATCACTGTATGAGCAACTATTAGATCGCACATTCCTCAGCGTATCCATGCAAATGGCCCTCCTCTTTGTGTACCCAGCACAGGTGCACTGAAAGTCAAAAAGTAACCCATTGAGGAGTGTCTGGGAATTCCCTGATGTGCTCAAATCTCCAACTTACATTCTTCGCCTTGTGCAGAGATTTCCATGCACAGTGACTTCTTGCTTCACACGGTCTCACTTTCGCCGGCCTCGGTAGTCCATTGCACTCTGTCGATGAGATGACCCTGCCATTCGTACACGTGACGTTCCTCGTTGAGATTCCAGATCCACAGCCCGGAGAACACTGAAAAGTACAATAGGAGGATGTAAAAAGAAATCTATGGAAAAATTAAGGAGACTTACTTTAGACCAGGCGGATGCTTCCCAGCGATACTCGCAGAGCTTCTTACATGGCCTTGTTGGTCTCTTGAATGTCACCACAGCTCCAGCAGTTGGACAATAGCGAGGATCCATTCGTTTACCCGTCTTCACAGGACGAGGATTCGCCGGTGATTTTGGCATCAACTTCATGCAGACTCTCTGTCTCGTCCTGATACCATGACCACAAGTTGCTGAGCACTGCAAAGGAATTGGGAGCATATTTAATAGAAATTCATAATTTTAGGCAGTCGCTCCTTACCGGTGACCAGATAGTCCTCCATCGGTAGTGACAGCAATTCTCCCTGTGCGGAGGCCTCAGACTTGCCGGGCAGAACTTATCATCCACCTGACCACGATGATCCTGACAGATGACATGCCTCCTCTTAACACAATCATCTCCACACTCACTCCACTTCCCAAAGTTCCACTCCGGACAGCGAATGTCTGAGCAATTGGACTTGCCGACTGGCTTCTTTGCCGGATCACAGAATGAATCCGCTACATATTCATACCCAGATTCTGATTTCAGGGAGCACCTCACATTCCTCATCCTTATCCCACCGCTGCCACAGGAGACGGAGCAGTGACCCCAGAGACTAGCTCGCCACTGATAAAGCTTGATAATAGGAGCTAAAGTTGTTGTAGTTCTCAACGTCGTGGCTAAACTTCTTGGAGTTGACGATGGCATTGTATGCTGCACCTCATAGATCTCTCTATGTCCACTGCGATAGATCAGGGGATCGTAAACGTTGTAGTAGCTCACGGATGGGGTATCAGACACCTTTTGAGAGATTAAATTTGAAATGAAGATCACAAGCGAAAAGCAACCCAATTGGGATTTTGAAGAGATTAGGGGGGGGGTCCTTTTAAGAAGTACCTTTTCAGCACACGGAGGCATTGTGCAATTGGTATAGACAGCAACAGGACGTGGAAAACTTCTACAGAGAGCAGCATTGACGATCACATTATTTTGCTTACAGTAAATAACTGCCGTTCTTTTGCCCTCACCACATGTTACAGAACACTGAAATCATAATGATATTAAATAAGGAAAAAAAGCATAACACAGCAAAATCACTAAATAATCTCTCGCTAAAATAAATAAGGAAACACCACATAAATTTCCAAGAAACAATTTTGCACAATCTCTCTTAATACCAAGAGATTTTTTTTTGGCATAAACAGAAATTTCAAATGAAACATTCAAGATATCCTGGAACTATAAAATTATGATGCTTATCACCTAATCTGGGAAAGCTGATGTGATAGAGAGAGATACACATGATTGTGGTGACTTGTGTTTGATCTGATAAAGTGAAGATGATTTCATAGGACATTTTGCACAAGAAGCCAATTAGAATTTTTTGCACATCAAAGGCCAATGGATTAATTTTCTTTTGTGATTTCATGGATGATTTTTCTGATAATAGCAAAAGTAATAAAAATGAAATATATTCCTTACCGGCGTCTCCTCCCCGTAAGCCCACTCCGGACATGATTCTATATTGCATTTCCGTACCGTATCTTCCTTGGCCAAATTGCTACAGTAGCTATCATCAATGGGAAACCCACCAACGTGAGATAAGCATGTCGCTGATCGGTTTTGCAATCCGCCTCCACATGTTTCCGTGCACTATTTGTTTGTTTCCGACAAATGATTAGTGTCAAAGAAGCATTTTTTATACACACAGAAAGGGAATCAAAATGTATCTCAAATGTTGATAATCAAAACTCCAAGAAAAAAATATTTACAACAAGAAAATATAACAACAATTTTCTTCTTAAATGGGGTCTGAGGAACAGTCCCCTCCTCAGAAAAACTGGAGATGAATTTTTTGTACAAAAAATGGATAAATGAAGTTAGGAGAGACAACTTGGCTTTGGCGCGTCCAGTACTTTTGGGAGTCACAGAGATAAATGATTGAAGCGTTAATGAACAACACACTGATTAACATTTTTTCAATTGAGGAAGAAGTACACCTTCCTCAGAGATTCACACTGGGATGTTTTTCTGGATCATATATCTTTTAGTGTCTTTCTTGGAGTCAATATAGTTGTGCTAAAAGTTCTGGAGCAAATTCTCCAATTTAACTTTTATATGTTTCAAACTTTGTTTTTAAAATTCAATACTTTTTTGCCTAAAGAAATTATTACTAGAGTCGTTTAATAGATAATTTAAACAGAGCTTCTATTGATATTAAATATTCACTTAAGTATCCTGACAAGGGAGAGATATTATGGTCAGAAAGATGTACACTACTCCCAGCACTTCCACATTTTTTGAAAAGATCCCCAAAGCTACAATACGAAAGCTTTGAAGAGTCTTCTAAAGCTTTCCTAAGCTAGAACTTTCTAAATGTGCTTTCTAAGAAAGCTTTCTAAAAAAGCTTTTTAAAAAACCTTTCTAAGAAAACTTACTAAGAAAACTTTCTAAGAAAGACTTCTAAAGCCTCCTGTGAAAGGATTCTAAAGCTTCATATGAAATGTTTCAGAAGCTTTCTGAAAGCTTCAAGAAAATCTGCAAAAGTTCTTTAGAATTTTTAAAAGCTTAGCGAGAACTTCAAAAGTTCAAAAAATTATTCGAGAGCTTATCAAATTTTCCAGATTTTTTTTCAAATTTCTGTAGATCTTTAGATACATCAATTTTAGAAAGCTTTCAGCTAGTCTATAATAGCTTACACATTTTGCAAAATTTACGAATTTCCTAAACAGCTCTTAAAAGTCTTCAAAAAGTCTTTAAAAAACCGCTAAGGCTCTGGAAGAACTTTCCAAAGCTCCAGCTCTTTCAGTCAACTTTCCAAAGCTCACACGCACTTCTATTTAAATGTACACCTTTTCTGACTATAATATCTTCCCCTTGGATCATTTTGTTAGGATCGAATCCTAATATTAATCTAAAGTCTCTAAGCATTTTAAAATTCAATGAAGGTCATAATTTAAAATATTTTCGTTATCTAAAACTTTTCTAATAAAATTTAATCATTTTTGTGCCAAATGTTCTAGAACTTTTAGCACTACCATTGTAACATGAATAATGCGATCACTTTCATCACGTGTAGTGATCAAATAACATTTTCCACATAGAAGAAAAGACTCTGTAAATTTTTATCAAATTTCCTCGTGAAGAAAAAACTCACCGGTTCCCATCCTCCATACGCCCACGTGGCATCTTTACAGGCTCCTTGGCATTTCTCATACGTGATCGTCGACGGCTTCGAGATGTGCTGACAGTGAGAATCCTCCACAATGTGCTTCTGCCCGGATTGGACGTACAACTGAATGCAGATGTATTTGAGTGTGCGAACGCCATCCCCACATGACTTGGAGCAGTCGGACTTGGTGAGTTCCCAGCTAAATGAGTATATAAAGAAGAATTTGATTACTGCTGCAGAATATTCAATGGTTTTTTAGATGTGAGAGACACTCACTCAAGACGACAATCGGTATTGCACACTTCATACTCATCCTGCGGTTTCTGCTGACTGTGGCAGTAATTGGCTGGCACTTTCCCATTGGTGTCCACTTGAACACACACTGCTGACCTAGATTGCTTGCCAATGCACAGCTGACTACATCGGCTCCACTCGCTCATCCTCCACTGATACGGCATCACATTGCGATGGTGATTGTACAATGAGGTGGTGGTCACCTGCGGAATGCTCTTCTCCACACCGTACGGTGCCTTTGGCGTTGAATATGAATACTGAATGAGATTTTCACTGATCTCCTGGTCCATTGGCCGCACCGACAGGACCTCCACAATGAGATCGCGCTTCAGATGTCGTGCATACGTCGAATTCACTCTCTCTGTGGCCGAATACGCCCCATTGTAGTCGAATGTGACACCAGCATAGGCGAACACCTTCGGATACTGCGTGATGAGATTCTCTCCGTTGAGCAGATAGTTGCCCTGATCATCCATCAGGGCGATATAATTGTGATCATCACCGTAGCCGGGCTGGGTGATCTCGATATTCGTGGATCCCTTGGGGATCATTGTGACTCGATAGTAGAAGGTCGATCGATTGCTGATGTCCTCGGAGAAGTGCTGGTGACTCAGTGAGCCAAAGACATCCTCGCATGTGTCGTTTTGTCCATTGCACACGCCGCATTTATCTGAAAGTGATTTTTTGACATGAATTAGCGAGATAAGGGGATCATTGGGGATGAGAGAGAGAGTTAAAACGCTGTCGGAGGGGTGTATAACTATCATCTTGGCGACGATGCGAGGATTTCACAAACACTGGACGGAAGCTATATGGCCGAAAGGGGTTGCTCATCGTGGATGGTTATAGTTATACACCCCCGTGATGGCGGGCAAAAGGTAATGAGGTGGCAAACCCAAGACTGCCGATGAGTAGAGGACATTGTCGCAGCCGGCTGGCCGACAAATGCCATTGATGCACTTGTTGAATCCTTGCGGTGAGCATGGGGTTCCATCTTTCACCTGAAACCACACACAATTGCCATCACATGATAGTCATCTCCAAAGCCATGCACATCGTCAATTGGGCATAAAATCTCACCTTATCTTTAAGAAGAAAATAATGATTGGTCTTATGAACTCTACAATACAATTTGCACTCGTCAGCGGGTGAAGCTGCGAATGATAAGACAATTGCAACACATGTTGCACTTCTTTTAGCTCCAGACACACTGAGGACGCCTGACATGGTGGCTTACCTCCATATTTTGGCACCCACTTCACATTCTTGTGGATGCCAACAATATCGAAGTTGTTGTTGTCCAACTCCCGGCACTGCTCCTCCCTGGCATCCAGTGTTCCCGCCGGACAACTGTGGGTGTTGCACGACTTGTACTTGATCCTCGCGCCCACACAGTACTTCCCGCCATTCATTGGCTCCGGTGAGTTGCACTCGCGCGTAATGAACTGCGCCCCACCGCCACAAGATCTGCTGCATTCGCTGTACCTGCAATTGAGATGTACACATGGAAGAGAAGAGAGCGATTTTAATTGAATGGCCATTCACTCACGAGCTCCATGGACCCCAGCCACCATCCACTGGCTTCAGGGCACTCCTGTTGCGATCGACACAGTGCGCCTTCTGACACCACTGATTCTCACCGCACGATGTTCCATCCGCCCATGGCATCGCCTGCGTGCGACATCCCTGGTCATCCATCTCACCTGCTGTACACCACAGAGACGTGCACACTGGCTGCAAGAGACACCACCAGGCAACACGATGAATGTGAGATAATGAGAAAATTGCTAAGGAATCACAACTAATTAATTATAAAATGTTTCATATAACACGAACTCACAGTTAGACATCTTAATTTAAATGATTTCTTAGAAACATAATTCTAGCATATCGTTTAGTTTGAGGAATTCATTCAGCATTTTATACGTTAATATCATTTTATGGAAATAATTTTATATGAAATTTTTCAGAGCTCTTAAAAGCTCTCGCTTTTCAAAAGACTTCCACTTCTGAAAATGCTCGTGCACTTCCATTTAAGTGTACAACACTTCTAATCATAATATTTCCCACTAGCTTTACAAACCTTTCTTCGAAAGCTTCAGAAAGCTCTCTTAGAAAGCTTTAGAAACCTTCTTAGAAAGCTTTACACATCTTCTTTAGAAAACTTGCTTAAAAAGTTTTCTTATAAAGCTTTACATAGCTTCCTTAAAAAGCTTTCATATAAAAGCTTTAGAAAACTTAGAAAGTTTTAAAAATCCTTCTTTTAAAACTTTTCTGAAAGTTTCAAATCTTTCATTAAAGTCTAAATTTCAAATGTTTATCAAAAAGCTTTCTCTAGAAAGTTTTCTTATAAAGCTTGCTTCCTTAGAAAGTTTTATAATACTTTAGTATAAAAAATAAAATTGATAGGATGAAAACTCATCAAAGATTTTGATTTGCAGCTTTGGGGAGATTTTCTATAAAATGTTAAAGTATTGGAATTGGTGTACCTACGCCTCTTTGGCCATAATATCTCACCCTTGATAATTACGAATTAATTTTTCGATCAGATAATTTTCGTATTTCTGGCTTATTTTTTGATTTCAAACGATGATGATAATAAAAAATATTGAGAGGAACAAAATTATACAATAATTTATTCTTTAATAAGATGCCAATTGCATTTCTCCTATTTTAGGAAAGCAGACTCTTCCTACAGCTTTCATTGAAAATCTGCAATGGTATCAATTTGCACAAATAAAATCTTTACTTTTAGTTTCTCTTTTCAAACTGCTAATTGCCTGTGTCATTGACTGAGTTCATTGAAAGTATATGTAGATAAAAAAAATCATCTGGTAGTAACATCACGATTCCCAACAAGTGACTCCGTTGAACTTATCTGAAGCGCAAAATTTGCATATCTCCTGCATACGCGGAGAAACATTGAATAAATTGATCTGAATTTGAATGTTGCGTGATAAAATTCATTGGAGATACCGTCAATTGGGAATGAAATGGAGAAATTGGTGATCATTAGGAAAAAACACGCAAAGGGGCTCCCCATATGAAAATCTATTCAATCACTTGAGAGAGACACTCAGATAAGATGGAAATAGATCATCATCTTACCATGTAGGAGCATATCTTGGTGCCTGGCCCAAATACCAATTCACATTGCTGATCATCTGTGAACTTCTCACCGGCCAACTTGGCATGGGCACTGTTAGGCTTGATCATATCCCGCTCCGGTTTGTTCAGCATGCAACTTCCGTGGTTGTTTCTGTCGGAGAATAAATTAAAATTCCATTAACAAAATTGCACCAAGAGGTTCACCCAGTTGTAACAATTTATATTTTTCATCACAGCTTGATTGCGGCATTAGAACAACCTGGCCCAGACATCAAACTATAATTCTTCATCTCTCTCTCTCTCTCTAAAAACATCTTTCGACGCGCGATGTGTCTGTGTGTCAAGAAAAGGCGTCTCGACATGGGATATAAAAACAACCACATAATATATTAATTATCGAAAACTAGTCTTTTCACTATCTCGTGTAATAAAAATTAGATTTTGAGATCAATGACAAACACTATATGAATCACTTTGCCAACATAATTGCGATTAATTAGATTTCCACCACATAAAATTATTATCATTGATTGGAGGTCTGGTATTAAGAGATCGTCGCAACACGGTGGTAAGAAATTCCAATCAACACTTCGAGGCGCTAAGCAAACGGACCATTTTATTTTTTGATAGATCCACCAACATTGAAGTGCGATGGTATTCAATCACAACACGTCCAATGAAAAGAACCTCCACTCAATGAGGCATTGTGCAAGTGATAAGATTTTTGCCTGGGACAAAAACAATGTTGTGTACATACAGATTTCATTGGAAACTGTGCTACATTAAAATTAATGATTCCACCATACAGAGCCTGTCAAAACTTGATTAATAACTCAGACGTGATTTTTTGAGTCAGACAGACTTTACTGTATTTTTCTCCTGCATATTGACCTGATACAAGATCACGATAAGTTACTTAATTTTTTTATGCCCAACTCTTTTTCTTTCCAATTGACAACATTTTCACCCATTGCAAATTAATGTTGATGGAGGAAGAAGAAAGTAGCGATTTAAGAAATTCCTTCAATTGCCGTAGCATTTCGCTGAAAAAGTTGTCATTACCAAATTTGATATTGCATGAAATTTGCCGCGAGAGAAAAAGACTTAACATGAAAAAGCCATTTCATAATCTAATGGGACGGCCTGAGAAATTGAGAAAAGTATTGAGAAAAAAAATATTATTAATTATTTCTCAGAGCTTTGGGAGAGGAAATCTAGGCTAGTGTGTCTTATAAGATGAAAGATACTTTTTGAATTAGGCTTTGATCTTGTTTAAGAGCCTTACTGATTCAACTTCTTATAAGAACCGTTAAGATTTTAAAAACACAAAGAGGAAATTTATGGAAGATCAAGAAGACACATTTGAAAAATCTCTTGATTCTCTTCAAAATAACCAAAAGCTTAAAATGCACTGCAACATTTTAAGCTTGCTGGAGCCATTGCAAGCGCAAGAATGTAATAAGAGAAATTCAAGAAGGGATCGTATTAAAAATTCTCCTCACAGACATTTTTGCATTGATGCTTTCAAAATATAACTTTCAATACGCCGGCAGACGAGGCATAAAAGGAGGATTTATGGAGGAAGTGAGAGATTTATTACTTTCCCATTGAAATGTCAGAGTGATCAGTCTCCAAGTGGGTGGGCAAAAATTTTCATCGCAATGATCACCCAAGCATTTTGTCGTGGCTTTTTGGAAATTGTATGGGATACTCGATACCATCATGAATCCCTCCGTCAACTTGTTGATCTCTCTCATCCCCAGAGCATCTCGTGCAGAATTTATAAAATGCTAAATCGAAATTATCGAAATGTCGCTGAACGAGTGCGGAACGCAAAGAATGGAAAGAGGAATTGACTTGAGACAACATAATCAGATTGCAGGCGAGGAAAAGTCAATGTGGATGAGGCATAATATAAAATAAGAGGATCGCTTTGAGAATACAATGCGTGGATAAACATTGTGAAGAAAGTTTTTTAATCGAACAGGTATTGTTGTGTGTATTTTTGAAATTCCGCACCATCTTTTATTCATTTTCCACAGGCCCCTCAAGTGCATTGCGCGGCGGTGAAACCCGATATTCTCGTGGGAAAAAAATCTCACCACTTTAATTGACTAAATACACCTCTCAAATATTTCATATATATATAGAAAGTTTTATTTCTAGCCATAATTCACTAATGAATCCTCGAGGATTTCTCATCATTCACTTGATCAGTTGGAGGATTACTCAACATCTTGCACAAAATGCCCCGAAAGAAGACAGGAGATTTAGCATGAGGGAGAAAATAACGCCGAGACTTGCATTAAAATAAAATCTGGCATATGAGAATCTGGTATTTTATATTTATTGGCTTTAACGTGCAGAGCCATTTGCACGCAGGAACACCAGGCAAAGCCCACAATTAATGGGAAAATCACTTTTTATGTGGAGTATATATTTTAAAATGAGTCTGACAAAGTGTTGAGCATTTTATTAGCGTAATTTCTACATATTCAACTTGCCAGCTATAGCATTTAAATCCCTCACTTTTACCATATTTCATGGTGTGTGGGATTCTTTTTTTTGATTAAATAATTTCAAAAGAAGAAAACCATCAATACAATCATCAAGTTGAAAAGAAACGGTAGCCACATGAAGGCTTTTAGCGCGATGCTCTCTAAAATGCAAAGACAAAGCCCCATTTTATGGGAAATCAATAAAAATCCTGGTAATTTGCCACTAAATGTTTCACGCAATGTAAAGCTATTCTGTGGCATAATCCATCTGCTGACAGACACCATTAATCCACGCATATTAATGCCGTTTCTTTGCACAAGTGGATGCCCAACTGTCTGGCATCGTCTGGCCGCGATATTTGCCATCAGACTGGCAATGAGAAGGCATAATTTTTTTTCAGATACAATACTCACTCTAGATATTCCGTGATAAAATGCCGTGAGCAGTCGGACCAGGCCCATGGGTGTGTGTTGTGATCCAGCATCCGTGACATTATGAAATCCTTATGTTTCTTGGGTCCGTGGAATTGTCCACACTTGGGATCATCATCGTGAGGCATGCTTAATCTG
>CAKKOB020000792.1:23728-35412 GCA_918844115.2 Phlebotomus perniciosus | reverse complement strand
TAAGCAAAGTTCAGCCAAAAAAATCAATGATTTTTCATTCAAATTACGCAATTTTATTACACCTTCAAAGTTCTAGAATTAAAATTGTCCAACTGCATTACAATATTTACAATCAAATTGTATAATATAATTGTTTTGTGTTACGGGGGGACTTGAAGGAGAGGGACGTCTAATGGCCACATGGCGAATAGAGAAGCCTATTTTATCTTGGACAGATACACAGACCCGGAAGCGGCGGGTGAGAGAAACACAAGTCCAGCAACAGGAGAGTAAAGAAATGAAAAAAAAGAATCAGAGGGCTGGAGGAAAGAAAGAAAGGAGCGGCGGACAGGCAGGAAGGAGCGCACGAGCTTAGGCCATGTAGATGAACGTATTGATGTCATCGTCATCTCGTCTCATGTACTTGTGTTCAATCAGCCACTCGAGTTGCTCCTTGATCATCTTCTTTGACGGCAGAAACATATTCTTGAGAATATCAATGAGTTCCGCCTGGAGAGATGCATTATTGAGTCTCTTCCTCATCTTCATTATCTTTATAATTGCTTCCTGCGTGCGCAATATTCGCAATTGCACTATCGACTGATTGTCCTCCTGCTGGGATCTCTCGGTGCTCAATTGCAGGCGGCCAATCATGTTAATCTGCACAAAGTAACCAAGTTAATCAGTGTTAAAGATCTTTAAAGGACCTCTTCAACTCACCTTTCCTCGACGCTGCGGCCTATTGTTCTTGACCAGAGCAAATTCTTGATTTACCCAGAACAGAGTATTTTCGGTGAAGTCTTTGGGCGCAGTCACAGCCGGTTCGTGGAGGAGTAACTGGCGTTTGAGCTTGGGAAAAGCCACCAATGACCACAGAGTGCGTCTCAGTTCCGGATCTGTTCACATTAAATAAGCAAAGAAAATTAAGTAAAAAATATTCGCAGAAGAAACTAAATTCTCTTTCTCACCTGGAAGTTCCGTGGCCAATCGCAGATTCTCATATGACACCCTCTCGACTGGACGCTGATTCCATGCAAAGAGCACCGCCATCTGGAAAGTCGTGACATCCAGATCGAAGCGTCCCACATCATTGGCGAAGGTGATTGTGCCATTGCTCATGTGATGATACCACTGTAGCTTCCGTCCGGAATGTTTCTTCTTGTAGAACTCCTCCACCTCGGGAATGTAGTCCTCCAGTTCGACTGGCAGACTCACGGACACCCTCTCGGAGCCCCTCGCCCACGCGCCAGCATTGAGAATCTTTATATTGATGGCATCATGACGCGTGGTTGACGATCTAAACTGAGCATTAAGATCCTCACTCACTTTTATGTCCTGAAATCAAAAATATTTAAGTTAAATATAAGTATGTTTAGATTTTTAGTTTAATAAGAAACAAACCTGAAACATCCTCGCCAACTTATTAACATAATCCGCCGGCATTCCCACCTCCCTCAGCCACTCCACCATATCCTCCTCCTTTTCACTGTCAGCACTCGAGTCAAGAATGAGACGCCTCGTGAGATGCGCCTTGTGATAGCGCATAAAGACATCCTTATTGCTCACATACTTGAGCACCAGCAGCACATCCCTCAGTCGAGATTCGATCTGATCACTCGTGAGACGCTTACTGAGTGGCGTCCGACGCAGCAGCATATCACAATAGTTGGCCAGCAATTCCGGACACTTGCTCTCTGGCGTTGTGACTTTCGTGCCACGCGCCGTAGTTGCCGTTGGCAGTTCCAGCTTAAATACTGTCGTGTCATTCACCACAGTCTTGAAGGCCTTATCGCGTGCCGTGAGGAAGCGCGGATCATCATTTACGGCATCCCTCACGAGCGTACTGAAGCGCCTAAATAGCTCAAGTAGTCGCTCAACGTACTTCTCCGAGTCTTGCGTGATGATATCCGCCGCCGCCACCATATCCGCCAATCCCGCTGACACTATATGATTCTCCAGGTCGCGCAGCATCGGCTCCACCCCACCCGGCACTCTGTCCAGTAGTCTAAACATCAACTGCAACCGTTCCGTCTCTCCGGCTTTGATCAACGGCGCACATTCGGCCAACAGCGTGGACAGATGATCACAGATCAACACGGCGACACAACACTGTGTCAGAGCGTTGAAACTGCTCGGCTCCAGATACCTCTTGGCCCTCGCCTCCTCATCCCGCAATTTCGTATCGGCGTACCGCATGAAGGTCTGCACTCCGTTTGCCTGGAGCTGCTCACTGGCCTTCAGGGTATAAAAAGTTGTTGTGGCCTGCAGATAAGCCGCCTCAAAATTGTCCCTATAGATCTCCAGTTGATCATCGGGATTACTGCAGAGATTCACATAACTCTCACGCACTCCAATCACCAGTTGTGAATCAAAGGCGTCCCCATTGCGCTCCGCATGCACCAACTTCATGGCCGAATCCTGCAGGCGATGCTTAATGTTGATGAAGATGCTCTGATTCCACGAGTCCAGCATCAATTTCCTCACAATGCTATCATCAATTGTGGACTTCTTCTGTGTTCCACTGCCCGTGTTGTGATTCGAGGAGGAGCTCTTGCCCTGCAATACACTCTCCAGTGTACGAAATGGCATCGGAAGGTATTCACTCTGTGTGAAGAATTTCCTCCACTCCACAATGTATGCCTTGAGAAGTGCCTGCTCCTCCCTATGGGCCAACACCCTCGCCTGCGCCTGTTTGATAAATGCAACAATATCCTCCTGAAGACACTCGTAGATCTTCGTGGCGCCCTTCTCGTCCCACAGGCACACCGAATGGATCAAATAGAAGATGTCCTGCCATTCATGATGCGTCACAGCCTCCTGCTTCAACACCTTCAATATGATGGGACGCATTTCCGGCCATGAGCCGTCGAATGTCTGCTGATCCCCTTTGCCCTGCAACCCACCACGCGAATGGGACATCCGGGGGGATGAAAAAAAGAGAGAAAGATAGTTGCGGCACCCCCTCAATGACAAACACACGTTTCTCTCCCACCACTAACTCACCTTCAACATTGCGGTTACTGCCTGGATGTCTGGGATGCACCATTAGACAGATATATTCTATTTGTGACACGGAATTGCAAGTAATGCCACTAGTTTTACCCTAAAAAGTCCCTACAGCAAATTTCAAAGCATCGCTGACAGCAAACACCATTTGAGGTTAGAATCACTCGTCAGAGCTGGGAGTCGCACAGAGGGCGCTCGTCATTCACAGGCAACTTCACTGTGCTACTGCGCGTGAATTTATTGGCGAAGCGCGTGAAAATTGTAAACAAAGCGGCTTTTCCTCATAAAATCCCCAGAAATCATGTTTTATCACGTAAGTATCCGACAATTTCGTCCTCCACACTTCCTGCCAGCGAAACCAAGGTATAAACAAGTTGACTTTGTTGTAGATCTCACTGGAGCATGAGATTCTGCTCCACCCTCGGTACTTCGGACCGCAACTCCTGGAGACGGTGAAGCAGAAGCTCTACACGGAAGTGGAGGGAACGTGCACGGGAAAGTATGGCTTCGTGATTGCCGTGACGACAATTGACAACATAGGGTCGGGAATAATACAGCCGGGCCAGGGATTTGTTGTGTATCCGGTGAAGTACAAGGCCATCGTCTTCCGGCCGTTCAAGGGGGAGGTTTTGGACGCAGTGGTGACACAAGTCAACAAAGTGGGGATGTTTGCAGAGATTGGGCCACTTTCCTGCTTCATTTCTCATCATGTGAGGAAAATTTTGCTTCTGGAAAGATAAATTCATAAAACTAATCAAAATTTGCTTTTTTCAGTCGATACCCGCCGATATGCAGTTCTGTCCTAACGGGAATCCGCCCTGCTACAAGTCCAAAGACGAAGACGTGGTCATAGCGGCTGAAGACAAGATCAGACTTAAGATTGTGGGAACGAGAGTGGACGCGACAGGAATTGTAAGAACTTCCTCCTTATTTCTCTTAATTAATTTCTAACTTTCTTTCTTTTTTGCCAAACAGTTCGCGATCGGCACTTTGATGGACGATTATCTGGGTCTGGTGTGTAGTTAAGACAATCCTCGCAGGATGTTGCGTAAGATTCTCTATTTTCTTTGATAATAAATTAACTACAATTTACATTTTCATTCGTAAAATAGCGTGTTTGTGTGTAAATAGTTAAAGATTTTGCCCTCAAAAGGCAGAGCTGCACAAGATAAAACGGAATGAGAAAGAAAGACGAAAACATATACCTGGTTGATTAGAGATCCCAGGAGAAGAGATGATGCTTCACAAGCATATCTCGAACTCCATCCTTTAGCGGTTGACTCTGAACACCCTTCCTGGTCGGCAGTTCCCAGTCGGGATTGAGATTGAAGGCAAATTGCGAGAGGATTCGCACTTCACATTTTATCTGAACCCATCCGGGTGAGTAGATAAAACTCCACGGATAGTACCACTTCTGGACGATCTCTGCACAGCTACAGAGAACTTCCAGCCACAAGTGAAGGACCTGTTCATTGAGTCCCAGACACACCAGGGATCGCAATTTAACATCCATTTGAGCGTGAGCGTTATCATGGGACTGATTGATGGACTGGACGGATCTGTAGAGCAATTCTTCGGGTGTCAGAACCTTCCCATCCTCATCCAGACGGTAGGTTTTACAGAGCACCAAACGACTGTAGACAGAATCAAAGTCCTTCTCCACTTCACGCGTCGCCGCCTCCTCGATGAACAACCACGGATGACAGGGTCCGCCCAGGAAGGAGGGACGTCGCATCCCATGCTCCAGCACTTGTTTAATGGTCGGTGCAAAGGTTCCCCGGACGAGATCAGTCACGGTTTCAGAAATGGCATCATCTCCGGCTGAGCTGTACTGCTTACTGCGCTCATCCAGGAGTTCAACGAACTTGGCCGGAAACCATCCGCGAAGCCCATTCAATTCTCCCACCCAGCAGTGCTCATCCTTCTGACTGACAATCGTGATTATGTCGTTCCGGCGGAAGCCCAACTCATCGTCATCGTGGCGTTCGAAGTCATGGAGAGCCTTGGCGCGACGCTTCCGGTTCCGGGAGACATTTATGTAATCCTCGTGATCCTGGAGGAAATGGAACGATATTACAGAAGGATTACTGGAGGAATTTCATAAAAAATCTTACCTTAGCGTGACTGTCCATCGTATAATCCGCCACGAGTTTAATGTGAGCCTGGAGTTTCGGCTCGATGGTGAGAAAGTGACGAGCCACCTTGAGGATTGCTTCGCGCAGATCCACAAGAATCTCCGTTTGTTTGATGTTCTTCGACTTGAGATCCTCATCGCCGTTTTCGGCGCCAAACAGTAGAGTTTGGATGACGGACTTATTCTTCTTTACTTGACGCTTCACCAGCTGCTGTTTGGGCAGATTCGGAGTGGCCTCAGGATTACCCACCAAAGTGCCCTGATCGGCCATTAAGTAAGCCAAATGGCGCCTCCTGGGAAGACAGAAACAATCGAAACAATGGATTGTTGAAAATTTCTGTTAACTCGTTAATTTCTGTGATTTAAAAAAGCAAGGATGGAAGGATGCAAAAAGGAATCCTCACCTGTGGGTGTCAATGACCGTTTGACTGAGAGATCCGCCCACTTCCATTGAGATGGCGAAGAGATTCTCAACATCATCAATATCTCCGGGAATATCGCTCAGGGAGTTGAAGATTTGCGCTGAGTTCTCGAGATCCTTGAGATTTGGCTCCTTGATCTTCAACATCCCCAGCGTTAGTTGGAACATCACAATGGATCCATCGTAGAAGAACCAATCCCAGACACGCAACAGGATCTTCATGTGGACAACACTAGCGAAGATCGTGAGGAACCAGTGGAGAGTGATGAGGGAGAGTTCAATGTCGTGGCTCTTCAGGGCGTCATCCACGGAGCTTAAGTAGTTGCCGATGAGGGTTTGCATGACTCGCTGATCGGCTTGGATGCCCAGAAGAGTGGAGGAGTAGTAGGAGGCGGGAAGGAGATCCTCCACAATTGTGGCCATCATCCAGAAAGCGTCCTCCTCTTCCATGAAAAGCAACAGTGAGGCGGCAATGACTCCGGTTCCCTGGCAGTAGCCAATGTCCGGATACAGCCACGCTAATCCGCGCAGGACTCTCCGCAAGCGAGGAATCCCCGTGCCGGAGGGAGAGCTGAAGCAGACATTTGTGGGCATAATCCGGAGGAGATCCTTCTCGATTTGCTTAGATGTCATGAGAGCGTCATTACTGGAGGCTTTCACGATGTCACGGTAGCTGGTCTCCGTCTTGAGCTTCTTCTGCAGCGCCCCCGAGAGACGCATCCACATCTGGGGGCGCAGAGAGTGAGGGATTCCGGCACGAACCATTCCGCGGAGTTTCTCGGTGCGTGGCAGGATGACTTCCACGGTGTCCCAGGTGAGCTCAGTGGCCTCCTTATGGTGGGAGAACTCCAGATGGGCGATCCACTGGAGACGGTGCTTATCGTCCTCGATGAAGGGAATGCTGAGCAATTTGTTGGAGCTCTGCTCGGGTCCGTCTTCCTCCTCAACACGGAAGCCGAACTCATCAAATCGATAATCAGCCTGGTCACTGTCACTCTATCGGAAAATAAGAGCACGGAGTCAATCAAGTGATGGATTATCGCGGGGGAGTCTATAAATAAAATTGATAAGAAACACTCGCCCACTCACTCACCTCAGGTTGGCCGAGTTTCGTGAGAATGTCCTGAGGCCACATTGATGGGGTGAGAGCGGAGAAGGGACCACCAGGACTGGGACGCACCAGATGGAGAGATTCAGTGATTTCGGCCAATTCATCCTCAGCAGCTGTGTCGAGTTTTTTCTACGAAAAAAGAAGTCAACGGAAACTCTTTTTCATTGTTTGCCTGAAGAGCGACTGAGATTTTTCCTGGTGACTCACGATATGTTCCTCCCGACCGCTGTAGCCTTCGTGATCCCGGCCAAATAGGGACTTTGCCATCTCCATTTTGTCACCAATTCACACGGATTGCTGCACCAGGGGAGAAAACAACTGGAATCCTGCTGGACAAGAGGAAGTCCCGAGACACCCACTCACACTGAGAAAACACACGGTGAGGGTTGGGAAGCTCATGAGAAATGGGATTCACTGGAGGGTTTCAGTGGGAAAAGGTTTATGGGTATGCAAATCAGTATTTAATAGGCCTTTCTGGTTTTGTGTCTTGGATAAAATCGGTTTGGTCGAAATTTTAGGACTTTGTTTATTTAACGTATTTAACTATTGAGTAAAAATACAGGTTCAAGCCTAAACCTTGTTTTCTTTTCATTTTTTATTTCTTTAGTTTCTTTACATAAAATTCTGTTAGTAGTGACACAACATGTAAAAAGGCCTATTCGTTAACCTAGAAATCTAGCCGAGGCACATTCAATGCGA
Organism: Phlebotomus perniciosus; assembly: GCA_918844115.2. NCBI lineage: Eukaryota > Metazoa > Arthropoda > Insecta > Diptera > Psychodidae > Phlebotomus > Phlebotomus perniciosus. The sequence continues at coordinate 28,062 of CAKKOB020000792.1, read as the reverse complement.
ATTATTTTAGCAAAAACTATACTGCTATTTCTGCCAACGAATAGTGAAGCTGGTATTTAACCATTCTGCATTACATTAAAATGCGCCTCGACTAGATTTTTAATACCAAAATGTGCTTTAGAAAATTCAATTTCATTTACCCGAGACACTCATATTCGCCCTCAATGCATTTTTAATTGGTTTTATCTCTGCTTCTGATAAGACACAAACCATAAAATTATGAAGGCCTATTTATCAGTTGAGACACCAACCACATTTCAGCTGATATTCCCCCATTCACTCGCAAGATTTCATTTACGGGATTGAAAGCAATATCTGTGACTTCTTGATAGTGGCGCGAAATCAACTGCGATGACAGAGGGTTGCCATGCGTGAGAAGCAACAATTCTGCAGACTTTCCCACCAAAAACAGAGGAAGAAAAAAGAAAACTCCCGGAATGCTCCCCAGAAAGACCCCGCAAAAACATTTTTCTCGTCAATTTCATCCATTTTATTCACCGTAATTGTCCTTCCGGAGGAGTACAAATACACTTGGCTTACTCGTTCTCCTGGGATCGGAGTCTGCCGTTGGGATTCGTGACGCGGATGGAGAGCTGCTTGGCCCTCTCGACGATGTCTCGTCGCTTCTTGGATGACACGCCGTGGGCGATCTCGGCACAGTAGACGCGATTCTGCATCATGAGCACTTCCAGTTCACGCACATTGTGCACCAGGAACTTCTTGAAGCCCGTGGGGAGCATGTGGCGGGTCTTGCTGTTGGAGCCGTAACCGACATTGGGCATCAGGAATTGGCCCTTGAAGCGGCGACGGACACGGTTGTCGATACCCTTGGGTTTCCTCCATTTTTGCTGGACAGAAAGGGAAGAGGATTTACTTCATGGAACTCACCACGCTATCACTAAGAAAGACTTACCTTTAGCTTGGCATATCGGTCAGATTGATGACGGATGAAGCGCTTCGTGCGCTTCTTCACGATCTTGGGTCTGTAAGCCGGTCGGATGGTCATTTTGACTGGAAAGGACAGGAAAATCTCATGAGAACACAAAACAATTCCCAGCATAACCAAACATTATGAAATCTTTTGAGAAATCTCGCTTTTAGTAGCGAATTTAACAGATTTTCTGCACTTAATCCATTTAATGGACATTCTGTTACACTTTTGGGTCGAATTTATGGACGGAATTTCTCTATTTCACTTACATTTTGGGGAAAACTATGAAGTAAATCCACGTTTTCTGACAACACCGAATGAAAAGGCAGACATGGAGACCGGAAGGCAATATGGCAACCCTAACCGGTCGACAATCGATGTATTTGCGAGATTCATCGATTTTCTATCATTTTGTTTTTGAATCATCGAAACGGTTACTTCTGTTAACTCTGTTAATTAAAAGAATAAATGATTTTAGGGGCTAGATAGCAATTTTTTTTGCATTAATTTTCAATTCCAGCAAAAATATTCGTGGTTTGTTTTCCAACTTATTCACTTAAGAAAATCTTTTTAAAAATTGTCATGGCAAATAATTTTGGCCAAATTATTTCACTTTCTCGGAATTATAACACTTCAATGGCTTCAATGGCACAATTTCTAACATTTTAACACTTAACTCGATTTTGGGGTATTTTTTACCCGGATTGCCAAATTAACTGCTTACTCTACTAAAGTTTTACGTGTTTTATTGAATCTTTTGTCTCGTTCTCGTGGAGATAATGAACATAAGTCGTAAATTTTGAGAACCTGCAGTGAATTGAACCTATACCTAGTGAATTTTTGGAATTTTTAGTAAAAATTTCGAAACTTTCCGGCTGGCTAATTAGGCAGCGCCATCTAGTAGGTGGAGGGAATCTAACTAACCTATGATATGCAGCGCCACCTAGTTGTTGCTTTATACTATCGACAGCGCCATCTAGTGGTTAGTGGTATTAGTAAAGTATAACAAACAACGCCATCTGGTGGTCAGTAGCATTTATTTCGCAAGACAGATTGTCCCATCTAGTGGTTGACACAAGAAACAAACTAAGTAGACAGTGACATCTACTGGTTGGTTAGAAAATTCTGTGTCATGTGGCGCTATCTATTTGCTGGTACCCGAAGTTTTGTTTTTAAATACCCAAAAAATTGGCAGTTTCGCCGCCATTTCTCTTTTTGAAGATTTTCTCTATACATTTTCACCTTCTTTTTCTCATGAGAAATATAAAAGACCAATATGTAATTCTAAGATTGCTACATAGTGCGTTTATTGTGAAACGTTTTACAAATATTTTTCGTTCAATGAATGATTTCACCATTGAATGCCTAATTGTATTTACAGAATTATAAAATAAAAAATTCACGTTTTTTTTTGTTAATTTTAGGGAAAACATCATTTTACAATTTGGAACTGGAAGAACTATAAATGTAATTGTTTTGGATGATTTTATGGACAAGTTATATTTATTTATTTAAAAAAAAAATGTGATAATTTTCCCATTTCTCACTCAAAAGTACAACTCTAGAAATTTTCTAACACAATAATTTAGTAAAATATTAGTCATTTGATTATATCGTATTTACAGAGAAATAAAAATAATACTGAGTAGTAAAACATTGATTTTTCCCACAGAAATAGAAAGTCTGAAGATGAAAATTTGGCCAGATAGTAATTTCTAAATTTTTCCCCATTTTTTTTTAAATTTTGAATTTCCTCTTTACACAATTGTTAACATTTTACTAATATTCTTTTCTTCTGTTAATAAGAGAAGGCACTTTGATATCTGGTACTCTTACGCGTAAAAGAAAGACACGAAAAAAAATTAAGTTGCCAAAATTATCAACATTTTCGGGCAAGAAAATTACAATAAAATGAATTATACATTTTCAAAAATATCTACTTATAAATTACAACTGCTTCACATCGTGAAAAAAGACGACAAAAAATCCCTATTTATGAAAAATAATTTTTCACATTTTTTCCATTTTGATTCTTCTCACACACAGAAATTAGAAATCCACCAACAATCTTCACGTATAAAATAAGTTATATTCTAATTTCAATTTTTCTTTTTCACTATAAAAAACCTTTTAAGAATTAATTCGTAAAGTCCACATTTTTTTTACTTTAAAAAATAAATATTCTCTTTATCTCCTTTTATATGATTATTGCAGGCAGTCCTTAGAAATTGCTACACTTGTCTATAATATTATCTCCTTTTTTTCTGTATATTTCCAAAAAAAGACATCTATTCTAACTTTTTGTATCATTTGTGCTTTTTTTTCTTTAATATTTTTTCCTTCACTGTTCGGTTAAAACACTTTTTTCTTGTTAACATCTAAAGAGACTTTTTTCTTCTTTTCTTCAATTTATATCATTAATAATATAAAAATTCACTGAACTTACTTAAGCACTACTCAAATGGCTTCACGAGACCCATAACTTTCCCATCGAAAAGCGGAAGGACCTCAGAGTCAGACACAATCTCCTCCTGAATGACTGGATTCTCAGGATCTTCGCATGCAGTCTTGAAAAAGAATCTGGAAAAGCACAAAATATAAAATAATTTATTGAAGGAAATCCCATAAAAGGAAGGAAGCTTCCTAAAGAATTCCATTGGATATTCCTTTTGGAAGTTCCGAAAGTCCCAATAGAATTGCTTAGGACAATTCTGGAAAGGAAATTTCTTAATGAATTCCTAAATGGAATTCCGCGGACATTTCCTTTCTATATAATTTCTTGATTGTTTTACCCGTTTTACCAAAAAATCATTTTAATCATTTTTTAGCAGATTTGTAAATTCAACGAAGCTTTTGTTAACTTTTGATTATAGCTTGGCTTGAAATTCAATCAAGTTTCTGTTTTAATCCTTAAATTATTAAGAAAAAACCCTAAAAAATCTCCCATCAAACACTCACCTAAAGTTTCCCTTCTTCGGCAGATACTCCTTGAATTGCTTGAGCGTGGGCTGCAGTCCGGGTATTTTCGTCCTATACGGAAATTCCTCATCACAAAATGAGAACACAACTATGGTATAGTCATGGGACTTGAGATGATGGTGCGACGGATGCGACGACAATGACGTCGATGGATGCTGCTGAGTCGCGTGCTGTGAGTATCTTCGAGATCTACAAGAAATAAAGAGTTTATTGAATTAACAAATAGAATTAAAAAAAAAAACGCTTTAATGCTCTTCCGTACTTTCTGCTCTCATCCTCGAGACGTCTTCTTGCCTCCTCCAGTTGACTCGTGGTCATCGTGGCCGAATCCATGCCCGTTGATCGCGGGAAATTTCGAGAACTGCTGCGGAAAAGTAATTTCAGAAAGAAATGAATTAAAAATGATTTACCAAAAACTTCAAAG
>CAKKOB020000792.1:6317-20212 GCA_918844115.2 Phlebotomus perniciosus | reverse complement strand
GACGTTCGAACTGTCCGTATGCTGAATACTAAATGAGGGAAAGTTGAGAGTGACTCAGAGTTTGACTCCTGGATGCTGGGACGAATGCTTTGTGAAAGTATTTTCCGAAAGATTTCAATTTCAGGGGGAAAATCTCCCAAATACAAAGTTTTGTTTAAAATTTATAGGTCTATTTTTTTCTGAATATTTGCAAATTGTTTTTTTGCAGTTTTGCAAAATATTCAATCTATTTTTACTGGTTTTGTAAACATTTGTTATAGAGTATCGTTATGCGCAAGTCCGCTCTCACTCCCATCAATCAGGATATTTTTGAGAGGGACTTACCATTCTGGAAGGGAGGAAAATTAAAGAACTAAAAAAGGCATAAACAAACGTTTAAAAGCTTATGAAAACTGTGATTCATTGGTAGGACAGCAAAGTTTATGTTGAGATAGATTTTAGGGCAGTTTTCTAGAAAAACCGGAAATAAGATTGGAAATCTTTTCAGTTTGTGGATTTCTTGTCAATTTTGGCTCTATAAAAGATGGATCTGTTGTGGGGCACTTTTGAACACGAAAATGGGTAAGTTTCGGACATCAAATCTACTCCCTAAACTTAATTTTTGGTGTTTCTATAAATTAATACGCATTATACTCTGATATAATTACAAAAAAGTTAGAAATGTTGGTAATATTTTTAAATACCTATGCTTTTGATATATAAAACTAACAATCTGGGCAACTGTTAAATTTTTGAGGAAACAAACCTTAATAACTCAAAACCTTTTAAACATGTTTTCTTGTTTGAAATTTCTGATTTTTCAATTTTTCGTTTGATTCCAAAACAGATGACTTCCTTTAATGTTCGTTCAGTTTAGATCAAAATAAATATTTGGTTTTGTTATTTTTATGTTCTAATAATTTTTCTACAATCATTGTGACTGAATAAGATATCAATAAATTTTTGATAACAAACAATATTTGTGATCTTTTTCTTTAGAGAATCGCCATCAAATGCAGTGAATTTAGGGTTTCCATCACAAAATAGAGTCGCTACCTCAATCAGAGGGAAGTATATTTGCATTGAATGGGAAGTAAAATGGGTTGTACAGTACATCGTCATGGTGCTTCAAAATGGACGTATACAATGAATTACGAGGGGTTGCACCAGCTCACAGTCTCTCATTAGCATCACCCCTGGGAGAAAAAAAAGCCGAACCGGAGCTCTTGCAAGAATATAGAAATGCTATTTTTCTCCAATTCATATTCCATCCAGACAATATTTCGCATTACTGACGCAGAAATCAATAAAAGTGTAATCATAAGACTCTCTCAGAAATATATAAGAAGGCTTTTTTTTACCAACAATACAAAACATATAAGGATTTAATTCTCTCCCTCAGTTATTCCCTTCAAATGCTTCACTCATCCGAGTTTAATGCCCCAATGATATCGGTAAAAGATGACAAAATATCAGAAGAAAATAATCTTAAAGTTAACTTCTTAGTGCAATAAAATGTGCTGTAATCCCTTTTTCGCAAAAATTAACCTCTTAGACTGCCCACTGGGTGAGAAATTTACACGATGGTTATGAGGGATTAAAAAGTCAACTTCAATCACCATAAATATTTATGCAGAACAATTGCAAGAGGTTGCCGGATAATTACGGAAAGTTAATTTTTACTACCTTTATGGGCTAATATTGTAAAAGGAGGCACCCGAGAGATAACTTTGGCGGTCCCTCTTTTCTCGTGTCTCTCTACAACTTTCCTTTACAACTCTTACATTACGGCATATTTTTGCTGCTCTCTTTGGTCTTTGCCGACAAACTGCCCACATTTGGGAAACTTTTTTCTTGCCTGCGAGAATATTTTATGTTGGCAACATCAGTTGCAGAAAATGTTTGTCTAGCAATTGTCATAAAATCAACCCAACTTATCGAGTTTTTGATATTTTTATCTGTGAAATGGTTGAAATTTTAACACATGAGAAATATCCTTTCATGAACGTGGCGAAAAGTGAGGGAGGAATTACTCAAACCGCCGAAGGGACTAAAAAGCGTGACTATAGAGGCGATGAGACTAATTAAGCTCATCTTGATTAACCTCCTATTGTCTGGATTGAGAGTCTTCTGAGAGAGAGAGAGAGTCAAGTGACGCTCTTGTAAGTATCTCTGAGGATGAAATCAGTGGTCCAATAAAGAATTTGCATCCTGAGCATCCAAAGGGGTTGATAAGTAGGTAATCGTAAATTTATTAAAAAAAAAAGAATTTTCTTTGTTTTCTTCGAACAAAAAATGTTCAGTTTAAGCAAGAGATGTTTTCTAAAATCTCCAGTACCTAATGAGCTTAAATAAAATCTCCAAAATTAGTTAAAATTAGAGCAGGGATTACCATATTCTTCTAAATTATCTTCTAATGAGTTGAAGTTTTCCAAGAAAAAAATAATCTTGTTACCTATTTGAAAAACTTCTCTAAAAGTCGTATTTTTTGATAAAATAAATCATTCTAACGTAAATGCAATATTGAGCTTTTGAATTTCAAAGCGTAAAATCGAAAAAGACATTCTTATATCCCAAAATAGATATTATTTTGTCAATCAATCCTGATCAAAGGAATTTGATTTGAAAGGGTTTCTTATTTGCAAATCTTGGAATTCTTTTAGAATGATTTTAGACGAGTTGATATGAAATGCATAAAATGGTTTTGTTCTTTTTTATTTTCAGCTCCAAATTCCATTTGAAAATTTAAAAAAAGAATTTTAATCTGCCCACAGAAACGCCAAAGTAAATTGGTCTATCATTAGCTAAGACATCAATCCCTCTTTTAGAATGAATAGTTGTTATTAGTTATTATCGTTATTATAGTGGTTTTTCGATTCACAATACTCTACTCTGGTTATTTCTTTACTATCTACCAGAATTTCATGAGAAATCTTCCATTTCTAACGCCTCATTTGCGACCCTTTGCCTCGTGTCTTTACTTTTCTGCTTTGATTCCCAAAAGATTAAATTATTCATCGAATAAGAAACCCCTTGATATAAATTGTCGCCAAAAACATTTCAATATCAGAGATTTATGGATTATATTGTCTTTTCTTTTGCTGCATCAAATAACAGGAGGAAGCATAAATTCAATCAAACATTCTTCGAGGACATTCGTGCGGAAAATATTCCCCAAATATTCTACAAAGGGTGAAATTTTTCTTCAACAAAATTCAATTTGCTTGCATTTCCCTACCAAATCTCACAATTTGTGGTTTTCCTTCTCCAAATCCAAAGATGTTGAGACATTTTTTCAATCATAATTTTAGCGCAAAATAAAGAAAAAACAATAATTTTCTCACCTGATAATGTCAATTAGAAATTGACGATAAAGGGTCTTCATTGTAATTGTTCATCCTTCTGGTTCGTCTTCTTATCCTTAATCCTCATTCTCTTCCGGTAACTCAAACAGCCGGAACTCGAAGCTCAGCTCCGATGGACATTATGAGATTTGCAAAGTGGAAGCAACAATCAACAGAACAATATTGGCGAATCCCTCGTGTCGGTGGAGATTTCATAGCGACCGGTATGTGCTGGAAAACAACAGAGAAAATCATCAGTTTCCGGGATATGTTTCAGATTCGGGGGTGGAATGTTTGACTGGCTCCAGAATGCTCTCCTTTCATACACGAGTGTTTATGTATTGGTGCCTCGGAAAGAAGCTGTCGGAATGTTTAGTTTTCCTTGACAAATCCACCTGAGAGCTTCTCCCAGGACACTGGGATTTTCTCTCCATATCCCTGAGATGTGATTTTGAGCACATTCTTGGGGGTTTTGGTGGTGGAAATGCGGGAAATGAACAGGAAAATATCTCCTTGACATATCCACACACCTACACATCGCTCACGATCTTCGCGAGTTTTTCAATTGCTTTTCCTCAGCTGTCCACTCACCTTGCACCTGGCGTACTAACTAGTCATCAACATCGGCACTTTGAGAAACAATTTATGTAAAATTTAAACAGATACAATAAGAAAAATAATTAAATAAGAGAAAAGAAAATATTCCTAAAATTAGGTTATTTCTTTGACAACGACGACAGACTGTTATACGCGCGTTGACGGCAGAGCCACTCGCGGTGGGGATGAGCAAATTCGTAGAACAGCGCCATTCAAAGTTCAAATTCCGGCGAGTTCAACTGCCAATATGCTGAACCTCCACTGAAGGTCGCATGAATCATAAAAAATATGCTTTCTGTGAGAGAAAAAAATATTTCTTCAGTTTATCACGCATTTCTATACAGTTTAGGTGATTAATATATCTTTTAGGTGTTGCTTTAAATAGCATAAAGCCACCAGACAGACATAATGAATAATTCCTGCATGTCTACGCAGAAGCACGTGTTCAACTTTAAACTTTGCTCCATTTTAAATGGAAAAGCCATTGATCTAACATTATGTCTCGATGGAGATTGGAAAAAGCCACACAGGAATTCCGTGTGTGGGGGAAAGGAGTAAAAGTCTCGCGCACGCTCTTAATGGGCTCATTTTGCGTGAGTTTGTTGTTGATTGACCATTTCCATGGTGTTCAGTGTCTAAGAGAGCCTCTATCTGTCCAGTTGGGAATAAGTTGTGCTAAGTGTTTGGTGTGTGAACTTCTTTAAGATCCCCAAGTGCCCCATAAAAGCCTCAAACTGAGGGTGTTTCCGCAGAAAATGGCAGCAATAATAGGTGGAAGTGATGGATTGGTGAGTGGCTGAAAAAATGGCGGGAAAATTCTCTCGCGTGCCAATGATTATAAATTGAGGAATTCCTTTTCCGCATCAGCTCAAATCCATGGACGCTAATCGGTATGCCACGAAAAAGACCATCGCCCAGGGAATGCTGGATATCGCCCTGCTAACAGCTAATGCATCCCAATTGAAATATATCCTACAAGTGGGCGAAAAACACGAATTCTACACTCTCATGCTCACCCTTATTTCCATCTCTATTTGCCTGCAGGTAATTTCCATTGATCCAATCATTAGGTGACGCGATTGATTTTTTTTCTCACCCCAACCCACCAACTATTACCGCTTAACTATCACGAGGGGATTTGAAATATTCATTGGAGTTGGGGCTAAAGCACTTTAACATTATCAATGTATATAGTTTGTTATAACAGAGAGCATGAAAATGTAATATGATCCCACCCACAGGTCGGAATGGGAGCCCTTAGCCTTTCATTCAATTTCTTGCGTGATTGCAAGCTCCATATGCCGGATTACCACAAATCGGCGAATTATATAAATCATCTAGCGACTTGCATTGCTTTCATTGTCACCGTCGTGAATTTGCTCATTTCTGCATTCAATCCACTTGGGACGGGATTTTATTTCGATGCTAACATTGCTAATCAATAAGTTCATGTTGTTTTTCCTGTTGTTAGTTTGGTGTGAGAAAAAAGAACTGTAGAATTGTGGGAAATTCTGCACGTTTATGATGTCTAAAAATGTGAATAAAATATAAACTCAATCCCTCAGAAAAAAAACCTCAAGCAAACAGAAAGAAAAGATTTCCCTTTCTCTAAAAGATTTATATCATTTTTGCAGATGATCGTTGGCATTTTGTTCATTGTAATAGGCAGTTTAAACATAAATCGCCATAAAGATCAAAATGCTGCAGTGATTATAAACGACGTGATTTTGATACTGATCTTTGTCATTTCAATTGATAACGTTATCATTTCGGGCTTTGGCATTGAACACTCATCTCAACCGCTAAGGTTGTTACATGACGAAGAATCCAAGTCATTGCTGTAGAAACCACGAGATTTTTTTTAGAGACTTTAAAATGTAAGATTGAAATGTAGATTGTTTAGAAAAGCAATTTATGTTGAGGGCAAGGAGAAGATATTATGTTGGAAAGATATGTTCACCTGTCCAGAAATTTTTTTTTCAAATAGGATGAAAAATAGAAAAGTTATTAGTTTTTAAAACAAAGCATTTAAAAGATCGTTCAAATTGAAAATAATCCTAAAACTAAAACTAAACTCAGATCTTCTTGATGTCTTTTGCAAAGTAGTTGGAAATTGTGAGAGTTTTCCAAAGAACTAAAAATTAAAATGTTATATTACAATTTTATGAAGAATACATATCGTTTGATTTTTCAGAACACGCCAAGTTCGTCAAATTAACGCAATTGGCGCTTTCGTCGCATTTTCAGAAATCTTTTTCAAAATGGCGGAACAATCAATTTTAAAAGTTAAATAACTCAAGAATCAATGAACGGATTTCAATGTATTTTTTGTAAATTATTGTTGAAATGAAACTTTCATTGAAATTTTCCTCTAAAATGAAGGTGTACATCGTTTTACCAATAATATCTCCCCTTGATGTTTTATCTCGTGAAAGATCACCAGAATCGCCCTGAAAATTATAAATCACAACTAATTTATACCAACTAATGTATTGCTTGTAATTCTCTCTAATGTAATTAATATAATTGAAGAACAGTGACCGGATATCTGATGCTAACAATTAATTTATTTAGGTGTCGGCAGCGGTTATAGCTGTTGTATTATTAACATTTTTTCGTAATGGTGAATGTCATCAAAAATTCGCTGCAGCTCTTAATCAAATAGCGCTGGGCTTTGTTCTCGGTGCTATGTTCTGTGATGTTGTCAAGATGAACTTTGGCCTCGATCCTGCCATTCCCGTTCCTCCTGTCCCTCCTGTCCAGTAAATTAACGTTTTCCCAACTTGAATTATTTTTTTTTAATTTGCTGAAACTGTGATTATTTCTCTAAGTCTCTCGCACTTCCCTTTCCTCTCAGATTGCACAATGTTTGGTTGCCATTTTTCTCGGTTCGATCAACATCAACAAAGAGACGCACCACAAGAGAGCCAATTTAGCCCAAAATATTGTTCTCGGACTCAATGCTATAACAGTTTGCGCCAATATCATGATCAATTCACTGGAGGTGAAGACAATGTCAGATCCAAAATTAATAACCGAGCAAAATGATTTGAAATAATAAAAATTTATTATTATTATAAGAAATTGTATGAAAAACTAAATTGATTTGCAAAATTGTAATTAAAATGATGAAATAAAGTTTTATATAAGATTTTTGGCTAAACAAAGTGAAGGCATCGCAGCCGATTTTTTTTCAGTTTAATTTAAGTCTCACCCCTACCCTTAATGTTTCTTTGTGATTCACGTTGTTTTCTTTTCCACTCTTGAGGACTTTTTTCCAGCGTCTCTTCCTTCACTGGCCGGCCACTGCGTTTTTTCCGTCTATTTTTTTCAACGCCAAGGATATTGACCTTTCCCTTGAATTTGATATCTAAAACCCCTAAATCCCTTTCTAAAATGTATGATTTGCTAAAATTGTTTCTCAATTAATAAAATTCAGACGAAGAAGAATAGAATTTGGCGAAATACTTCATCAACATTCAGTTGCAAGGATTGCAAGCAGAGAAGACATATTTGTAATCCTCAATGTAATTGAGGAACATTTTGGTCTGGCAGGCAGATTGAGCATCGAGTTTGTGTCTTAAATAAGAGGAAGATTCATAAAAGAGGTAAGAATTCTGCTAGAAAGTGTTTTTAGCTGTGAATTTTTTTCATAAAAAAGAAATAAAATTTTGTTCTCGCGGTATTTTTATGATTAGTCATAAGTAAAGGCCATAAGACCCATAGTTTCTGCCGTTTCTGCTAGAAAATTAAAAGATTCTCAAGGATGTGAATTTTCACAAATGCCGCCGACAGGTAGTGATAAGCTAAGGAGTCGTTCCCCTTGGGAACGCACAAAACAGTGCATAATTCAGGAGACAAGCGATTACATGAACTCTTGTTGCTTCTCATTTTCCTCGTGAACATTTTCCAGTGCATCACTAAATAATTGCGATTGATTACTGGTCAATTTTATAGAACATCTCATAGCTAGACTGGGGGAAAATGTGAGATTTTCACAGGAAGTGCTGTTTTATTCAGTTTCACTTTGAAGTGAAAACTTTAGTGAATCAACACCGTGAGCGCCACCGTCTTTATCATTGCGGGATAGAAACCCGGATGGACTCCACGCTGCTTTTGCTTGAACTCGAGCAACTATAATAACCATAATAACACTATTTTTTTAAAATAATTTTTGTATTTTTTCTCTAAATATCTAAGTAAGGTAAACGCAGTGCGTACCGACAGTGAAGCTCGTACCGACAGATGTATTTTTTTCTTAGCGAATCTATGTATGTGACGGTACGAGCTTCACTGTCGGTACATACTGCGTTTACCTTATAGCTTGCTTTTCCGGCTTTTCCTGTAGAAACAATTAGGTATTGTCTTTTAATAATAAAACTCCCCATACAAGGAACATTAGCTAAGTGATCTTCCTAGATTGAGGCTCTTGTATTGACTCATACTTCACGAAGGGAGTTTAACCTCCAACCTCCAAATATAATCAGGTCATGAACTCTATTGGGTTATCTACTGTAAAAATACAAGACGTTATAAGTAGAAAAAATATGGCAAAGTATCTCAAACTAACTCAAATAACCTCAAAATCTGTTAATAATGCAAACGAACAATATATCTCGAACCAAAAAAAATTTTAATGCAACATTTTGGATTTTGGTTTCTGGATTTGGATAAAGAAATTATTAAGATTTCATATTCAGTGTGACTATTTTGTTTGAAATTAGACGTCAAATGTGTGGATTTTTTTCAAGTTATTCCGCAATGTTGACTAAGACGTCACTTTTATCGATTTATGAATTTCTAAAATTCGCCGTATAGAAGGAAAAAGCTACTATATTTATATTACCTCCTAAAAAACAAAAACTTTTTCCAAATTATTATGTATTTGTATCATCGTCATATTCATAAACGAAATAGTATCAGTAGTCAAGTGCATACGCATCAGCTGTCCAACAAAAGAACTGTCAGTCTCTCCGTCCGCCGGGCTAAAGTGTTTTCCATCGAGGGGCAGTGTCAGTCTCGCGAGTTTTTACACATTTGTTATACATTTTCCTCGATTTTTCTTTTAGTGTTTAATAAATTTGTAGTTTAGCCCACCATGGAGCCCTATGATGTGATTGTCAACCAGCCGGTGGTGATCGACAATGTGAGTACGCTAAATATCGCGGTGTTGGCTGTTTTTTCTCATGACATCACCGGAGTGGGAGTCACACCTTCTTCCCTCAATATTTCCCTGAATTTCCACCCTCAAACACCCACTCAATCAGCCACTCATGTGGATACCTCTTGCAGGGATCGGGAATGATAAAGGCCGGCTTCGCTGGGGAGCAAATACCGAAGTGCATATTTCCCAACTAGTGAGTGTCTTCCGGAAGTTTTTTTTTTGGTGAATAAAGTGACTCAATGTTTTGACTTATTCTTTGCAGCATCGGGCGACCAAAGCACGTGAGGGTGATGGCTGGCGCCCTGGAGGGAGATCTCTTTGTGGGTCCCAAGGCGGAGGAGCACAGAGGTTTGCTCAGCATAAGATATCCCATGGAGCATGGTATTGTCACGGATTGGAATGACATGGAGAGAATCTGGACGTACATTTACAGCAAAGTAAATCCATCATTCAGTCACTAGAGATTCTTCTGAAATTTACTGAAAATCTTTTGCCTTTACAGGATCAATTGGCGACATTCTCGGAGGAGCATCCGGTGCTTCTAACAGAAGCACCCCTGAATCCGCGACGGAATCGCGAGAAGGCAGCTGAAATCTTCTTCGAGACATTCAACGTTCCAGCTCTGTTTGTCTCCATGCAGGCAGTTCTTAGTCTGTAAGTGACTGAAGATCCCGAAAAAATAATTTTCTGGATTTAAAATATTCAATTCTCCCACCAGATACGCTACAGGTCGCGTAACTGGAGTTGTTCTGGACGCTGGAGACGGAGTCACGCACGCCGTTCCCATTTACGAGGGCTTCGCGATGCCTCACAGTATCATGAGGGTGGATATTGCCGGGCGGGATGTGACGAGACATTTGAGGGCGCTGATTAGGAAGGAGGGCTTCAATTTCCGCACAACAGCAGAATTTGAGATTGTCAAGGCGATCAAGGAGAAGGCTTGCTACTTGGCCACCAATCCTCAGAAGGAGGAGACCATCGAGACGGATAAAATACTCTACACCCTCCCCGATGGAAATACAATTGATGTAAGTGAAGGAAAATATGTTTTCTCTGGACCAGAGATTCTTCAATTATATACCCTAAAATCTCTCTACAGATTGGTCCTGCCCGATTCAGAGCGCCTGAAGTGCTATTCAGGCCGGATCTACTGGGTGAGGAGTGTGAAGGGATTCACGAAGTGCTAATCTACTCAATACAAAAGTCCGACATGGACTTGAGGAAGATGCTGTACCAGAACATAGTCCTGTCGGGCGGTTCAACACTTTTCCGTGGCTTTGGTGATAGACTCCTGTCGGAAATCAAGAAGCACGTGTCGAAAGATATGAAAATCAGGGTAAGTTAAAAGTTTTTTTTTAAAAAAACTCAATTTTGTCTAATAAAATGACCAATTTTGTCCCATAAAAATATTTTGCCATAAAAAAGAAACAAAGATAAATCAGTTTCATTTCTCAAATTACCAATTTGAATGAATCCATTTATATGATTAGTGATAAAACTAACTTTTTGCCATAAAAACTAGTCAAACTCAATACAATTGAATACTTTTCTTGCAGATTGCAGCTCCACAGGAGCGTCTCTACGCCACATGGATGGGCGGATCGATTCTGGCGTCTCTCGACACTTTTAAGAAAATGTGGATCTCCAAGCGAGAGTACGACGAGGAGGGCCAGAGGGCAATACATCGCAAGACCTTTTAATTTTTCTCCTCATCTTGCAATAGCTTATTTAATTATTTTTTGTCACTTAAAATTTGCACAATTTTTAAATATTTTTCCTTTGTCGCTTCTCAAGAAACAAAAACCTATGGTCGTGTAGTCCTTGCTGGCATTAAATAACTCTAAAGACAAAATATATCTCCTCCTTGGAGCCAAAAAATTTGATCATTTTTCATCAACACAAAGAAAAGAATAAAAACTTCCAAGTGTTTCATTTGAGTGAGGCAAAAAAAGCGCAAAGTTGTAAAAGACCCATTTCTCATATTTTATAGGATTATCTATAAATGAAGAATTAATGTGCTTTTTATATTTACTATATTAATTTATAAAAAAAATGATCAATAACTTATATATAAAAAATAAAGTTCTCAAACAAGTGAAAAATATGCCACTATCATTACTAATCAGCGCCGGTTTTCGGTTCGAATCGTCATGATTCGGCGATGCGAAGCATAATGTTCGCCGTGACTCGCTTTATTGTTTTCATTTCCGTCCAAATGCTCAGTTTGTTTACTCACTCCGCGATTTTCCCGGAAAAGTGATGGAAAGCTTCACGAGTGCCCCCATAGGACTGCAGACTCTCTTCCGGGAGTGCCACAGGGTGTACCCAGACCAGAAGAATCCCCTCCAAGTGAGCACAATCCTTAAGTATTGGCTCGGTGGAAATGATGTCCTCGACTACATCACAATGTACGACAATCGAGGAGATCCTGCTAGGAATATTCCCCCTCATTGGCACTATGTGTCCTTCGGATTGTCTGGTAAGTCCACAAAACAGCCCGAAAATCCCCGAAAAACCGCATCCAAACAGCCACTTACCTCTAGACCTGCACGGCGACGGAAGAGTCCACATTCCTGAGCCATCCGCTGAGTTGGAATTCCGCTCTGGAATGGGCTTTGAGTTGACTTTCCGACTCCTCAAGGACGATCACCCTCGTCCACCCACCTGGCCAGCGAATCTCCTACAAGATCTCGCCCGATACGTCTTCAACACGGGCAATCGCTTCTGTGTGGGCGACAACATCCCGTGGCGCAAGAAGTCGCTGGACAATAGCAATTCCAAAATCCTCCACATGCTCATCGGTGAGGATGCAGAACTGAGACGCACCGAGACACCCTTCGGATGGGTGGATTTCTGTCAAATTGTCGGCGTCACAAGTGAAGAGCTCGATCAAGCTTCCCGATGGAATGGAAAGGGCGTATTGAATCTCCTTAAGAACAATCCCACGTAAGAATGAATGAAAATCATTTGAAATTAAGTCAAAAACCAAAGAAAAGGGGTTTATGTCTTGGCTATTAAATAGTTTTTAGAGATTTTAGAATATTGAGTCTTCAGAAAATTCGCATTTTTAGTTAAATTTCTCATTTATCATTTTCGATAGATTTGTAAATCTAAATGAATCGAAAGTCAATTTCAAATGCCTATTATTTAGCCGAGACACAAACCTCTTTTGACTGAATTTGGCTTATTTCAGGTTATTTACGTAGAAATCTGTGAGTTTATAAAATTCATGGAATACTCAAGTGGAAATGTTATTTCAGGACTGGCGGGGAATTCCTAATCACCGACATGAAGAGATGTAAAAGCGTTTTTGAATTATTCCCTGAGAGCCTTCATGAACTCGAGGAAGATCTGGAAAGAGAAGGATCAGATTTAGTGGGTGTAAATGCTGAATTCACGTTTCGAGAGTTTCCTGGAGTAAAAACAAAAATTTTCTGCCAACAATCGTCCCTAAAGCTTCTAACAAATTCCTTCTTTTCAGCTTTCAATCAAGGAAGAGGTGAAGACTGATTACGAGGAACCCCCAATGGACATGAGCCGTGAGTTTGTCTCCATGAAAGCCGAAGAATTCTCACCATTCTCCTCGGCAATGAGCACCAGCAACTCCCTAAGCATGAGCGGACCCATTGATACAAAACCTGTGACCGGCCTGACTGTTCCTCTAGGCGCAATAGAACTCACCCTGGCCCCCTATGCGGCCAAATTCCTTGTTCTCGCCATAAAGGATCGCATTAGACACGGTCGCCATTTCACATTCAAGAGTCAGAATCTCGCAGTGACATTTGTGGCGGACTCTGTGACTGGAGCTGTGGTGAATCGGAGGAATCCCTACGCTCTCATTGGCTACTGGATGCAGATTCTCATTCCTGATGATCTCGTGCCGCGCATGTTGAAATCCTTCGAGGGAATACCCCTGAATTCCGACAATCTCAGTCTGCCCATGACCTTTGAATTCCTCGACAAGGGCCTGAAAATCATCATTGACAATCCCCGGATGACTGAATCGAAAAACTTCCTACCGTGAAATGCCTTTTTTCATAGAATTTACTTAAGACAAGAAAAAAAGAAACTTTCATGTATTTTTTATAATCGCTCAAAACGAAATTCTCTCCGAAGAATTTAATATAGAGGTATTTTTTTTATCTATAAAAGATGAGATTTTTTTTTCTTTGAAGGTTTTTCTCCTGACAAACTTCCTCAATTTCCTCATCATCTTATTACATTTTACATCTCAAAATTAATTCATCATTTAGTAACATCAATCACTTTGGCGAGGAGGAGAGAGGAGATTATTCTACTAAAGAGTGAGACAAGTAGCACCGTTTTTGTGTTTTGCCCTCTAATCGCGCACCGAACCTCCCACCCCCACTCCCAAGTCCAATATTCAGCATTTATTAAGCGGCACATAAAAAGCATTCCGTTCTTCTCTCTCAAAGAGCCCAAGCAGCAGTGGAGGATGAGTGAAGGGCGGCGTCGCTAAATTTGCCATGAGATAAAGTGGGGCGAAAAAGTCGATGGAGAGTGAGAAGAGCAAAAGAGTGGAATGAGGTGGATGATGAGATCAACCCTCATAGACATTTTTGCCGTGTCAAGTAATGCCTCAACAATATCACAATAAGATATCATTTACGATGGGAATAGAGGAAAATGACTCTGGAAAATTATCCAGAACGCTCTTTGTAAGTTCCTCTAAAGGCTCTGACACACACGCTAGTAATAAATTTAAATAATTGACAAAAAATTTCCAATAAAAAAGACAAAAGATATAGGTATTGAAAAATATAGCATTGAAATAATAAATAATGATTAAT
>CAKKOB020000791.1:0-11013 GCA_918844115.2 Phlebotomus perniciosus | reverse complement strand
TAGATTATTTATAGTCAGAAAAGGCTTTACATTTATAGTGGAAATAAAGAAGCTTTCAGGAAATTTAGGGTCATGTTTAAGCCAAGTCTTGAGCTTTAGACTAGCCTTCAATTTTAAGCTTTCCTGAAGCTTTAAATTTTTAACCAGATTTAATCTATATTAGCGAAAAATATTTTGAAAATAACGTAAAGTTATTGAATGGATTTTAACGGCTAAATTTGATAATCTGGATCTAGCTTTAAGGTGAATCCACCTTATGCCCCGCATACACTTGGGGTTTAGCCTAGAAGACTTAGTGGCTAAAACAGGGCTTTTACTGTAGTCTGTTCGGATCGCACTTAGTCTAAGCACCAGAACATCTTTTTAAGGAAATTCCTTTGCCAAAAGCAGGTCTATCGAAGCCCTGAGCCTCGTTTTAGCCACTAAGCCTTCTAGGCTAAACGTCAAGTGTATGGGAGCCTTTAAGTCTTTGAAAATTTTGAATAGCTTCTGAAGACATTTCGAAAGATTTTGTTTTATTTTTTTTTTAGACGTTAGATATAGTTCTTGGGTTAAAAATTTTAAGAACTTTTACATATTATTCTCCTGAAGCTTTAAAAGTTACAAAAAGTATTGATGGATTAAAGCTTTTCAAAGCTATCCAAATTGGAGTTTTGTGGAGCTTTCCATTTGGTGCTTCTTTTTTATCGCAATTTTAGCACTTTGGCATTTTCCACCGTCCTCACAGTCACATGTAATCAAGGTGCAGGGACATTTTGGTCAAAAATAGGTCATTTTTCAGATTGTCCATTAGGAGGAAGTGGCCCAAATGGTGTGCAAAGTGGATATTGGGGTGGTTGTATTTGGTTAAATAATGGTGTCCAATTTGCAAAATGTCTGTCTTTCTCAGCCAGAGCGACGTGAAAGGCAAATTAATGATCCACTTTCCCACCTTGAGCCCAATTAAAGCCTACCCAATTCATCCCCCCCTCTTGGCCTGTAAATGTTTCGGGCATTAATAACACGCCACTTGCTATGAAATTATCAGCAATCATACCCATTTTGAGGAGTCCAATTCTCTTTCTCTGGGGAGATTCTCTTGGGCCACGTTCTTCGGATAAAACGGCACTTGAGGAGAAATTTCCTGAGCCCGAAATGGGATGAACCCAGGAAGTTTCATTGGGGGCACCATGATAAATCACAAACTTAAGTGTATCTCCTCCCTCCCCCAGGCTCAACTCTTGGAGCGAGAACCATCATTAGTACACTTCAAATGGAAAATGTCTATTCACCCAGAAAAGGATTCTCACATAAAAAATTGCTTTGAGTAAATTGAAATTGCACGTCAATACGATGCTATCAACGTCGTATCTCTCATTTATTAAGATATACGGAGGTAGATAAGAAATTGACGAAAAGTTTAATGAATCTTTCCAAGAAGACTCTTTGGCGAATCTCTATAGAATCACCGTAAACTCGCAAGCACACCTTTCATTATGACGTTGTTATCTCTCATCAACGGTCAATCAGAGGTTGGGGGAAACATGGAAATATTCAATCAATTGGCATCCGTTTCATTAAAAATTCTATAACATAGCGTTTGCATGACACACACGCTTCATATTTGATCTCTGTCTAGACCGGATCCGAGCTTTTTTGTCATTCTTCACGTTCACGGCAAGAGAGCTTTCATTATAATTCCCTCGTATGAAAGGCACAAATGAAATCAATTTGAAAATGGAAAATTGGACATGGAAAACTGTAGAGAAATTTATTTGGCTAGATGGAAACAAATCAATATAAAACTCATCCTTCTTCCCGTGCGAAGTTTCCATATTTGACTCCATTTGATTACTCGAAAAAGGATATAGGCCTAATACATATAGGAAATCCATCAGAGTCTAGTGAATTTTGCCACCAATTTCCACTAATGCATGTTTTGTATATCACTCGCGAGATGAGATAGAAAAGTATCGAGTATCCAGTTAACAATGAAGTGGTTAATGAATTTCAATCAAATCTCTATCGATGTTGCGTGTAGACCGCAATAGAGTCAAAATTTAATGAATCCGATTGGAATTTTCCCGATGTTAAATCATCTGTCGACTACGAGTGCGTTTTATCCCAATGGACACCAATATTCAACATATTGAGATTTTCAATCAAATACAGACCATCAGTATGATTGCATTAGTCAAGGGGATTTGCTCCTGCAGAGCTTTCTCTCCCCGTCCGAATGATATAATCAATTAATTTGAAATTCGGGAAGTTTACCATTTGAAAAGACTCTCTCTGTCTATTTTACTACAAATTCCATTTGAAGTGGAAATTTTATTCTTTTATTGGATTTTAAAATACTCTCACAATTCAATAAACTTCCATTGTATTGCAGACGGGTCTTTCCTTATAGGAATCCCTCTTCTACTAAATTCAAAAAAGTTTCACCCTCTTTAGTGTAAACGGTCATATGGAAAAGCTTCACAGATAGTGTCTTTAAAAGAGTTCTTTGAGTCTTAATAAATGATTAAGAAATTACCAAAGCTCAAAATTTTAGATCTTTCTGTAGGATATTCAATGGAATTCTTAGACAAAATCCAGCGTATTTCTTGTAGAATATCTAGGGGACTCTAAAAGTGGTCTAAACGTTTAAGAAAATTCAACGGATTTCTTGTTCAAAATCGAACAAATATTTTAGAGAAAATCCAGCAATTGTCTTCTATAAAAGACACTGAATTTTTTGTAGAAAGTCCAATGGATTTCTTATTGAAAATCCAGTAAATTTTCTTAGAGAATATCCAACGGATATCTTGCAGAAAATCCTAGAGATTGCTTGTAGAAAATCAAGCGAATTTCTTAGAGACAATCCAATGTATATTTTTTTTTAGAGAATATATATCGAATAATAACGGATTTCTATTAGAAAACTTTAAAAATTAGAGAAAATAATAATATGAGAAAATAAATTATAAGAAAACTTAACTTTCATTTTTCAAGATCTCCTAATGATCCTGAAAAACCTAAAAAGTTTCTTGTGAATTCTTTATGGTTTCAGATTAATAAACTTATTAATTTATGAAAATATATCTGTTGGGGAAATAATTTTTGATCAAATCAATTTAGTAAAGTAAATTCAATTGAAATACAGGACACCGAATCCTTCGTATTTAAATTTACAAACTTAAGAATCCCTTTTGCAAAAGTTCAACCAATATAGCTCTTCTGAAAAGCACCTTCTGTGATAGTCACTGATGGTAATACTAAGTGACTCCCATTTCGTTTGAATATCCTTCATTGGGAAGAAAAACCATTCCATCCTCTACAACTATTTGATTGATCAGTATGAGAGACTTTTTTCTTTTCTTTATAAAATATTCATGATTTTCTTATCCCTCTAAAGAGACTGAAAAATTGGTCAATAATGAAACCCGAGAGTATTGACACAAATTCAATTTGTCATGAGGAAATTGCTGAGAAATGAACGAGTTGAAGGTAGAAATGTTGAGAAAGAAATAGCAAAATTTCATTTTCCAACATACAACTTCAACCCCCTCCCATCCCTCTTTATCCTCAGGTTTTATCTCTCGAAGAAAAATCCACTTGAATCTTGAAGATTGAAACTTCTAATGTGACACTGAAATACACCATCTTTTACCTCTATTGCTGAATGATAGATTTTCCAAGTCGGAAAACACAAAACAAACAACCCTTGAGAGAAAAGTCTTTTGGCGCCAATTGTTTCTCCGGCATTTAATGTTCTTCCAAAATAACCATCAATTTGACCCCAAAAGAGACCAAAATGAAATTTCAGGCACATTTTAAAGTTGTATTTTGTGAGCAAATGGGGAGTAATTTCGCGTTGGTGAAATTGCATCTAATGTAGTTTTCCTTCTAAAATTCTATTCATATCAAATGCACCGCCATACTGACGCTCTTGTGCAGATGTTTGCATGAAAATTCCTCAAGCGTCGCTAATTTTCCTCCCAGTGACCAAACAAACTCTGTTTCCCGAATCCACCATAAATCACACCCAGATTGGATTACCTATATATGTAGTGAAGACGGTGCAATCATGGAAATTTGATTAAAATAAATGGATGGGGAAAAAGGGAAAATTGAGAAAATATCACTGGAGCTAAAAGCCAAAAATATATGGCATTTAATTCATTTATCTGAGAGAATTCCTAAACCCATTGTTGTACGAGATTTAACATATGGAGAAATCACAGTGAAAACGAATTTTCCAGGGAGAAATTATACATGCATGTGATGCTACGGAGGAGCTACATCGATCGTTTCACACACTTTTGTGTACGATATGTTAGCTGGATGCAGCCACAGGCACGTTTAGCAACATCCAAACCCTGTGACGACCTACTTCCGTACACCCACCCTCCCATTAAGTATCTCCATATGGGGCACTTTTCTCATCCCAAGAACATACATATGTATATAGGTACCATTTCGACTACGTGTGGAAGCGGGAGGAATAATTGCAATTATAAATCTTGAATTATAGATTTAATTTCAAATGAAACTTTATAGTCAGACCAATATATTGAAAAGGTGCTTTTCCCAACTAAAAGACGATAATATATATTTATAAGCGCTCACTGGGCGTTTATTAATGACCAATTCCGTTGAATTTATATTGCAAATGCATTCTAGAGGAAAATTTGTATAGAATTTGTAATTTAGATTACCTACCTAATTTTGAAAATTTTGCTCTATTACTTTTCTAAATTCTTCTACTCGAGAAAATTAAGCACCTTTGTTGAGCTTTTCATATTCTAAATGCTAAGTTTAAGAAGTTTCTTAAAGCATAATCAAATCATTGCTCGCAACACTAAAATTCGTGAAACTTTCAGTGAAAAACTCTGACACGTTCAATTTTGCTACAATACATATTTTGCAGTATGGATCACCCCTTAAAAGGCATTAAGAAGGAAAATTCACTGTTAGATGGACTCCAATTAGAGTTATAATTTTGCCATGCAAAGAAAATTCTCATAATCCTTTGATAAAAAAAATCTCGTGACATGTGTTGGAGGTAAGGTCATAATCTAATCAACTGCAACATGTTCATTTTGTTGCATTTTATGTGCTGTGCAAATGACTCTGATGAATTTTTCTCTGTCAATATAAATCACTTTGAACTTCATATAAACTCTTAAAGTTCAGTGATTGCATTAAACAAGTGCGGGTGCGGGTTCTCATAAATAATGTATGCTTAAACTCCTGTTGGACGATTAGTGTGCAAAAAGAAAGGATGACATAAATGCTCCGATGAGAGCATGAAAAGTGTGGAAAAGAATGATTTTTCAGGACCTTGTCGACAGCTGGTGTGAACGATTCTTTCATATCCACCAAATGTTGAATTTTCTTTCGCATACCCGTTGCACATATACTCTGGGTTGATTTTTTTTGTGAAAAGAGTCACGTTTGAGATATGGTAATAAGTCACATTTTGCTTTTTCTACTTTTTTTTGTTCTCTTTTCTTATCCTCATGTTCCATTTTTTTCTTTTTTTTGCTAACGCAAAAAACACGAGTCAAGCGTGTTAGAATTTCTCCGCAGCAAATATTTTTAACACGGTAGGAAAGATTGGAAAATATCACATTTAATTAATATGAAATGATCAGTTTTGTGATTTCCAATAGGGGAGATTAATTGAAAATTTTAATTATACCCACGCAGTGCATCAGCATTTTCATTGAATGGAGACAGGATATCCTGTCAATGTGCCTTTTTGCGCCACATAAACAAATCAATTATGAGTTTATATTGGAAGCAATATAATATGGGCAATCAGTCATAATTTTTAATCACGATAATTTTTATGGATTTCAATATTTGATTTTCGATATAATGGCATTTTTTTCTCATCAAACATCCCAAAATTAATATGCAGGCGTATAATGCAATAAACGATATGAATTTGCAATTTAATCGAAAGCTCACTTTATGACATCAACAAAAATTATCATAGAAAATTAGGTAAAGCCTCTGGGGAAGGATTCACATGACCTGGGAAGAGTTTGTGAGTCTGGGGGAGCTTAAAGGAGGAAAAGTTCATAAAACATAAAATCGCTCCCAGGGTTATGCTGGGATGGAGCAAGTTAGAAGGGGGAGTGGGGGGGGGGTGGTATGAGGGGTAAAAGAAATTTTGCTGAGAGAAATAATAAATAGCCAATGGGGGCTTGGCGGAAGGATGTACAAAGTTTCTTTAAAATTTTATCATCAAACCACCAATATTTCTATATATTTTATGAGTAAATTTTTCCCCAACACAAATGGAGTTTCCTCTCTGGCGCTTTATGTTTTTATTGTAGCGTCATTCCACCCCTTAATTGAGGGGTGGATTCTTTGGTACACATTCCACCAAACATATGAGACTCTCTATACTTCCTTTTTCCTGCCTCAATGGGGGATTCTCTTAGTTTTTTTGCCACTCACTTTTTTTTTCTTCAGTCTTTCTTCTTTTTGTACCCATTTACTATGAGTATTGTGTTACGGTGTTACTGTCTTCGATGCAAGAAAGTGAAAAAAAAGTGGATGAGAAAGAGTTGGCAAAGGGAGAAGAGAAAGAGAGCAAATAAGAGAAAAAGTTTATTGTGTGTGACTGTGAGGAATATCCGTGGAACATGAGAAATTCATGGAAAATATATAACTCAGATTTCTTTATGTTCCTACATATGTTTTGGGGGAAAAAAGTTCCCTGAAAAGTTTGTTAAAAATTTGTGACATTCATTGAAGACTTTAAAAAGTGTCAGAAAAGTTTATAAGGAACCCCAAAGCTGACACCAATGTTGCATTTCTGTATTAATAACTATTTTATGCACATCTATACATAAATAACGGGAGAAAAGTCTGTAAAAAATACTCTTGAATGTAATTCACTAATTTTTCAGCATTGTTTACCAAAAACTCCCATTTCAATTGCTGTGCACGTACACGACCTGAAAGCATTGTAATGGTAAATGCATGTGGATGCTCCCTAATTTCTCTATCTATCTCCCCCCGTTTGGGTTTATTTTATCAGGGAGGGTTCGATGCCACCACGCGAGAAACACAAATATATGATCCATGGGTTTGAATATCAATACACATCGGCTTCACAGTTTAAATTTGTGAAAGGGATGGAAAGGAATTTTTTTTTCGGGACAAAATCGAAAGAGGGAATTTAGCATTTTTATTGATGTTTTGTATGCGCAAATTTCGAGTCAATTTTATTCAATGGAATTCTAAACCCTCTCTCTCTCGCTCTTTCTCTCTCTTACACCTAAACATCTGACAATGGGTTCCCTTTTGCGTTGGCGTGTGACAACATAGGAAAGGGCCTATCAATATTTATGCTTGCGCTACACATGCGAAAGCTCTCTTCCACTGCTGGGTTGGGTGTCTGTGGATGTTTCGTTGGGATCAGCAAATATTGAAAGTTTCCATTAATTTTCCTGTTCAGAAGGATCACACGTGTGCATAACCCCTTGCACTAACATAATCCACTACACGTGATACGTGTGAGACAGGAAAAAATGCCAGTGGGGAATGTAGTCAGGGAATATTAAATTTAGAGGTATTTTATCAATTTATCTACACACAGTGTAATTCATTTTATAATAAATTAATATAACACTTTGATAGAGAATTTGCGATTTTATTATTCAGCAAAAATTACGACATCGTTAGGCTGATGAATTGAATTAAATTGCTGAGAAAAAATAATTAGACTATTAAATTAAACTATTATATTAAAAGCTCCGAGAACTTGCCAACAGTTCATAATTTTATGCAAAAGCTTCTAAAAATGTCTAAAGCTCTTAATTTTTATATAGAAGCTTTCAGAAGATCATTATCATCACTTCGTTGCTGTCAAATAAGACGAGAAAACAGTTATTGACGAGTGAGTTAGTGAGAAATCGATCGTTTGACATGCAAAAATGCAGGATTGGCAACAAAGTGTTAAAAATGTAGAGCTCATAATTTATTCAAAAGCTTCCAGAAGCTTATTAGGAAAGTCAAAAGTTCCTAATTTTATACATAAATTTCCAAAAGTTCTTTAAAAAGTCGAAAACTTCTAATCATAACCGGAAGCTCATTAAAATGTCTAAAGCTCTTAATTTTATCCAGAAGCTCATAAAAATATTAAAAGCTCCTGATTTTATACTGAAGCTCATTAAAAAAAGCTCATTTTATCCTGAAACTCCTAAAATCTAAGCTAAAACACCGAAATTTGTCCGAAAGCTCTCGGATTTTTTTCACGTTTTATGTTGAAGTTTTTTGAGAGGTTTGAAAATTTCTCAAAATTGTTCGTATTCGAATGCTTCTATTTTAGAGCTTTTGAAAATATTTCCACTGTTGCAGAAAAATTTGTCTAAAAACTCAATAACTTTATTAGTGAATCTTGTGTGATATCAAAATTTATCTATAGGGTGAGTAAAAGCATGAAAAAAGATCAATTGGTTTGATTATGGATTTTTCCTTCAAAATTACATGAGCAAAAACTTCCAACCAGTTAGAACAACATAACTGAACTCCGTATACAGAGCAATTTCCATATAATGCGACGTTGGGAAATGGTATAAGCCCGGGGGTGGTGTTGGAAATTTGAAAAGTAGGTTAAAAGATGAAATAAATGTAGGCAGAGGAGGGGATGTTGGGTGGTGATACATAAGGAAAATTTCAAAGCTTGACATCTCTGTTGGAGAAGCGGCGCGCGTTATAAAAGGCCAAAAATCGGAGGAAAGTCATTAATATTAATGTGGATGTGTGTACGTAACACACTGTGTGAGATGGTATTAAGGGATCAAGGCAGACAACACACCAGCATTCGAAGAGAGGAAAGTTTCTCTTCAATATGTACATGAGGGTACTTTATTAATGCCCTTTGCAATTTTGTCTACAAAATGCTGAGTCAAGTTTTGAGATTTCCCCATTTTGTTCTCTCTCCCCCTTCACTCCCCAAAAAACACCCCATTTCGGTGGTCTCTGGAGGTCGGGGAACCATTGTGTGTACTCTGGGTGCTGATACGCAAGACCTCTCCATATATTGGGGTAATATAGGTTCCACAAGTGATTTGTAGAGATGTTATTCATAGCTGACCCAATAACCCTCTTTCGTCCCCAATCGACATTTTCCCCCATTTCAATTGAACATCAGTTACATAAAGTGACAACTTTTGGAAAATTGGAACGATTTTGCAGAATAGATGGATCTTCACCATTGAAATTTCATTAGGAATTTGCCACAAACACGGGAAAGTTTAGGGCGATATGTTCTGTTTCTGCTATGACGTGAATTAGGTCCATTAATGAAATTATTTAACAAGGTCTGATCCGATCCGGGCGTGGTTGGTTCTTCGGGGCTAAAATGTGAAATATATAGCGAGAGAATGGGATAATTCTTCATGACTTGGGTTTTTTTGATCAGTAAAATCAATAATTTGGGCTGGAAAAAATATCGACAGTAAAAATATATATAAAATGGCAATAAATTGAATGATTTGAATATGTATTTTGAAATTTTTACCAAAAATGAAGTGTTTATTCGAATATTTTTAAAACATTCTTATGCTGTTAGAAATATTCTCTAGTTTTCTCTTCCATTCGGTATTCAAAAACAATAATTTTAAAACTGCCTAACCAATTTTTACAAAATTCTAACCTTAAACTTTGGATTTTAGTGAGATTTCAACATTAATCAGTTACTTAAAGGGCCACAAAAGCCCCTAATCTACTAAGTAACCAATCTAGGAGCTTTTTCTGGTATTCATCATGTCTGCTAGTTAGTCGACTCATACCATAACCTAACAAATATCTGCCAAATTTCTCAGCAAATAAATCTTTTCGCATCGCGTTCTAGTCAAACCGTGGATTTCTCTCTCACTTTGTTGAGAGAGAAGTGAAAACTTGAGGGCGTTCTTGCCCTGTTTGTGTATGACGTCAAATAAAGTTAACGTTCTAAAGTAGGTGGATGGAGATGCCTGGTGGCTTTCAGGTTTATTGAAATTTCTTTGTTTAAATTACTTTCTCATGTTGCGAATATTTTTTTTTCTTTTACCTTCAAATGTCAACTGATATATGAAATGGAGAAATAGACTCTTCAACGACATTATGTCCATTAAGTAAATTAATTAGGAAAGAAACATATATAATTAATTGGATGACATTTAAAAGTCTTATATGTATAACGAAAATATCTTCTTTTCACGACAGATTGGACAGGAGTCAATGATCATGAACGTGTTCAGCGACAATTGTCTGTGTCATCCGATAGCAAATTGCTCGATGACGATATTAGGGAAGAGACTCGGGTTATAATGCGACCGAAGAAGCCCCCCAGACCCAAATCCGAAGTGTTCCTCAACAAACAGGACCTGCATCCGAGACGGAAACGCTTCAGTGCATTTGGGGTGAGTAATTTTTTTTTCTCCTTTTTTTCCTATGTCAGCAAAGTCCATCACGAAACTCTTATCATGTGTGAATACTTGAAAGGGGTTTTCTCTTCTTCGATTTTTTTCAATTAAAATGACCATCACGTTCTACATTTTTCCCTTTATTACATTTTTTTTTATTCGTGTGAAGGTTCAAAATTGGAGTTATTGAAAGTTTCAAGGGGTGTTCAATACTTTTAGAAAGCTTTAGTGTTTAAAAATGCTTTATAAAACTATATTTTTAAGCGTTTGAAACACTTTTAAAGTCTTTAAAACGTTTAAAGCCACGGAAGGGTAAAAGGAAATTTACGTCAAACTAACCTCCCGTTCACCTGGCGACCCTATTTTTCCCTAATATCAGGAATTTCTTATAAAATTTAACAAAAATTCACTAAAACGAAGACTGTGGGCGTCATGAAGCCTCATTTTTTTCCAATTTTGTATATATTTTTCACTTTAACAAGATATAGGGTGGTGTCACCACTCATGGGCCATGCCCGACTTATGGGCCACTAAAAGAAAACTCGATTTTCTATCAATGCAGAATTTGGAGAAATCCAAAATTGGTAATCTTTTGTTTGCTATTATATGAAGAATTGATAAA
>CAKKOB020000790.1:12223-35487 GCA_918844115.2 Phlebotomus perniciosus | reverse complement strand
GGTCACCAAAATGGAGGTCACCGCCGGGGCCCCGGAGTAGGGGCGCTCCACGAATTAGGGTCCCTACATTCCAAAAATGATGTGCGCTTCAAAAGTTTTTTATTATTATTGTTACCCTATTTCTCCTCTAAACTTCATTTATTGTTGTAGCCCTTTGAAATAAAAATTGTCAGAAAGCCCCACAAAAAATATTTTTAAAATCCTAGAAAATTCAATTTTTTGACAAATCATTTTGCTTCTGCGAACTTGATATTCATCAATTTATCGAAAGGGTCCTTTTGGTAGGGATTCTTTTAGCCTAGGGGAAAGTGGGGCAGTTACGTATCCAGGCAGGTTTATTTTTATAATTTCCCATGAAATTCCTATGACCTTAACACATTATGTGATAGGGTATGCGAAAATTCCATGGGAAAATATATGAAAAAACTGCCCCATTCCCCCTTTAAACCGTATTCATAAATTTTAAAGTGATTTTTGCATATACCTACTCATTCAAATTATTATATTTGGATTGATAATCTCTTTAACACTTCAGCGGTTTTTGTATGTATAAAATTTATAATATACTACACATACATTATGTATTATATATAACCTTTTCAGCGGATTTTCGATTTTATTCTCAATTTTTACAAATCTATCGGGAATTCTCTTGCATATTTGACAATATAAACTTTTAAAAGCCGTCATAGCGTATAAAATATGCAGTAGATTCCATAGATAGCAGATCGAGAACAGAAAATTGAGATCAATCAAATTTCGTAAACACAACATAGTATAATAATTCAATTTAAATATGCAAAAATAATCACTTAAAAAAATTGTACAAATGGTGTCAAATTCAAAGCAATATAATAAAAAAAATCTCTTCTAAACATCTAAACCTAAACATAAAGTTCTCATAAGATATGTTTTCACTATTTGTTACGAGCATTGCCGAGAATGCAGATTTATCGTCACAAAACAACTTAGACACATTTGGTGAAAAAATAATCACTGTTTAGTGATTCATCGAACTAGTTTTTCAAGCTCAACAGCCATAAACTGCATCAGATATAATACCCATTTTATTTAAAATGTGTGAAAGAAAATCCTCAACCCTTTAAAGCTTAAATATCCCTAAAAACAAAAAATGATTTTCCTTCCATTAACGCGTTGACAGGAAATTAATAACCTTTCATTGTTTTCCATTTAAAAAAAATCAATTTCCCAGATGAGATAGAAAAAAAAACTAATGGAAAACATAAAAAGTGAGAGAAATACCAAGTGCTCTAAAGAGCGAATGATCAATGTAGGAGGAGTAGATAGAGCAGATCATAAGAATTTATGTGAAGATGTGAGAGTGAGCAAAAAATAAAACAACTACAAATGTCTCATGTCGTCTCCTAATAATCATGTTAATTGATGAATGGCACAAATTAGCTCAGTCGACACGTGAATCCTCAATTTGCATATCGGTACCACAAGCTTTTTATAGCGTTTCACACTCCTCAATGATTTGCCATCATTTCCATGAGAAGGTCCTTTTGTTAGCACAACACCATCAATTAAACCGACGAGGGTGGTTGATGCGTTTTTTTTCCTCCAAATGGCACAACAATTGTTTCACACTCAATTTATTGACTTGAAAATGTTATTGTGCGTTTTTCCTCATCCAATTTCATCCAAAAGCTCTGTCCTGTCACATTGTGTAAATTGATACATTTGGAATAGTTCTAAATAAACAATAAAGCCACTTAAAAGAGGATTAAATTAATTTTACAGAGAATTGATTTCTACACGCTTAAAATGCATTTCGAGTGCGATTTATATTTATAACGAGTGAATAATAACGGAAAATGTAAAATGAAAAGCTTAAAAATCAATCACTCTCCATTTCTAGCGCTGATAATTGAAATTCTAGTTGGAAAATAGAAATGACTCATTAACTTTTGAACGTTCGCGATGACTTATTGGAAACACATGAAATTTATTTCACGATTTTCTTTTAATAATTCAGTATTGATTAATTTTTTCGTTGAAAAGTCCTTTAACATTGAAAAACCATCTGAATTCTTTAATGTGATAATGACCTTGCTTGAAAATATTTTCTTTGCAAAAAAAATCACCGTATTAAAGATAACCTTTTTGAAGCAAATGGCAAAAGAGCAATTCCTTTGGCGAAATGCTTGAGAAAGTTTTGGACATTTCCAAAAGTTCTTACATCTTCTTTATACACTTTTGTTTTGCTCTCTTTGCCTCTTCACCATCGCAGGTAAAAACTCTTCTTCTCCGAAAACTTCCCTGATATTTCCCACAAAAGGAGGCAAAAATTATGACTTGAATGTAAGGTACCTATATTTTTTGGTGGAAAAATAGACGAACATTCCATTAATAAAATGTTACAAGTGAAAAAGGAAAAAGCCCTTTTCCTCATCGCGCTTTGCGAACTCTCTTTCAATGGAGAACTTCGAAAAGTAAGGTGGTTTTACTTGTGGCTTTTTTTCACGCTTATAAAATTATTATCACTGAAAAGTCTGACCATTGTGATTTTTTTTTCTCTCCACTCTCCCACTGTGCCTAATTACCAAACTTGAGCTCTCTTTCAGCTCTCATTTTCCCCCAATTAAAATCCAATTCAAGTAATTAATTGGGATCGAGACGCGATGTCAACGCAATATTGCGATATAAATCTATGTCTAGGCCAATTAAATGCGAAATCGAATAAAAATTGTGACAATCGCTTTTTTATAAACCTATTTTCTAAGCTTGCAGTCGTCGCCCCTCTAATCATTTTTCTTCACTCTATTTGATGTGACTTCATGTTAGCACACATTGAGTTGATTCAACCTCAAGTTTAAATTACATTGACTGGACTGGAGGAATATTTGAGTGATAAGAGACTTTTACTTTGAGAAAAAAAATTATCATGAATCAAGCTCAAATATTTATCCACGCACATTCGAAGGTTGAAAAAGAAGTTATGTAATTTGACATTATGAAAAATGTTTATCAGCTACACTGCATAAAATTTGTGTATAGGGAGGTAAAGGTCGGATTGCAAGAAAAAGAATTTTTCAAAAAGCTAATTTTAACAAATTTAAGAAAATTGGTCAAATTAACCTTTTTCTTTGCCAAATGTCGTAAGTTTAATCGAGAAATATATCTTTTAAAGAATTTAAATAAAAAACTTTGTTTTTGAATGCAAATTTAAAAAAAGTCTTAACAATTTTATTAATTCAGTAATTTAAGTATTGACTTGCTTAGTGAAATTTAATTCATTTTATTTAAATTAGTTCCTCATCCAATTTTTTAATTTTTAAATTGTTTTAAAAAAATATTTTTTAAATAAACCTTTGACATTTGCCATAGGAAAACGTTGAACTTTCCTATTTTCTAAAATGTGCATAAAAAATAGATTTTTTATCAATTTTGCAGCCCAAAAAACGCCTTTAACTATCATTTTGGTGACAAATCAAAAAGCGTCAAATTTATTCTGCCGAAATAGGTTCATGTTCAACATTAACCATGCTTCACGCAATTGAATTAGCTTCTATATTTCTAACAGTGTAAATTCGCCTACAACAAGCCGATCACTCAAAAACCGTAAATCCTGTATAAAATCGGCGAAAAAAAAAAGATCCAAATCCATCGCATTGAAATATCAAGAAAATTTCCCCTCTGAATCAGATGATTCAAGAAAATGTGTGAAATTTTACACTCAACTGCTTTGTGCAATTAAAAAACATTGATGAATGGAGGCGATTAGAAGCATTACAAGTGAAATTGTGAGTAATATAGAGGTGTATATTTTCCTACGTAAAAATGCGAAATATTTCAAAAAGTGGTCAATCTGTTTGTGTCATGCATCACTTCCACTTGTGCTATTCATGGTTAAATGTTAAATAATAGAGCACAATTCAAGCACACGCCTAAAGAGACAGGAAAGGCACGAGTTTATATGGCACAACCTTATCGTCTACACTATATTTTTCAATTAATTCCACTGCCTCCCTTGCCAGACAATCAATTTAGGCTTTCTGCACTAAAATATAACCCAAAACTCAAGTGGACAGAAAGAGAGAGAGTCATAAGTTATTCATAGTTTCAGCCACAATTAGATTTCTGCCAAATATAGCGACCTTTTGCAAAATTCTCTCTCTTTTTCCCTAATGCTAATTTTCTCTAAATATTGTCACCTTATCAATAAAGAAACATGCTCATGATTTTACAATTAGACCACGAGAAAATTTTCCGTGAGTCTCAATCATTCGGCTGGTGACGTGTTTTTTATCGCAAAAAAAAAAGCTGGAGAAACGAAAAAAGCAATAATGCGTCAATGAGTTTTAAAGAATGCTTCAACTGTCAATTTCTCCTTACAAATTGATAAAAAAAATCCAATAAATATTTTTATATCCGAATCATAAATTGATCAGCAAAGATGGTTTTATTAATAAAAAAAATCGATTAAGACTGTTTTCCAACCCCCCAAAACCATCGCGAAAATTTCAGTGAAATTGACTTTTTCATGTTGCTAAAAAATTCATTTGGCATCTGTGACTCTGGCCTTTTTCACTTTACAAGCAAATTTTCTCATTCCGGAGGAATATTAATTAAAATGTTTTCTTCACTCGGCATCAATAGAAAGGCAATTAATCAATCTCAATGAACAATCTAAGCCATTAATTTATCAAAAGTCGAGTTAATTGATTAAAATTTTCAAATTTTCCCTCCCCGGGAGAAAAGTCCGAGGAGGTGCCCCTGGGGCGCCTAAGAGAGGGCAGGGGGGGACTCAATGGGGCATTTGTCATCATTTGGGTGGGGTTGTCCACATGTTATGCAACTGGTGTGACTGTCATTTGACTCACCTTTGACGATCGGCTCCGACACGAGGTTGCTCTCCTCATGGGGAATCATCTCCATGAGTTTAGCAATATCGATGGCCAGCATCTGATCCACCACGTCCAGCAGGTTCATTTTCATCGAATGGAATTTCGTGAAGTCCTGATGTGCCAGCGAATCCTGCATCTTCTTGATGTCAGGAAAGTCACCCGGTGAGATTTGATGTTCTCGCTGGATTTTGTCATAGATCTGACCCAGATTCTTGATCAGATCCTTCTTCTTGTTGTCCTTCCCGAACATCGTGGGCATCTCCTTGCGCAATTCAGCAATGATGTAGGCGTGCACCTTGGCCAGACGAGCGCGCTTTATCAGGTCATTGAGTTTCCGGAGGGCAGCGTTGCGTGGCAGAGATTGCAAATCCCTGAACAAGTCTTGCTCCTCATCCTCAAATAGCCTCCGGTTCATGTCATAGCGCAGGGGTTGATCCCAAAATGACCCGATATACACTCGAGCCACCTCTGGCGTCTGCAGAACCTTGCCCAGGGACCACATGAGGGCTCCATAGACGCGCATCAGCTGCTGATGATCCACCATGTCCGCCTTATTGAGAATAATGCGGATCTTATCGTCGTGACCCTTCAGCGCCTCAATGGAGCGACGGAACTCATCGCTGATGTCCAACTTGTGGGCGTCAAATAGCAGAATGATCCTGTCCACTCTCTCAGCGAACCATTCGAGGACACCTGTGAAGTCATATCCGCGGTCAATGCGTTGCTTCTCACCGGACAGAATGCCCGGCGTGTCGACAATGGAGATGGCCTGGAGGACGGGCGAGGGGAGTGACGAACACTGGAAGCGATTCAGGAAGGCATTTCCGTACTTGCTAAGAGGACGGAATTGCTTCTTGGGATCCACTACCAGTGCATTTCCCGGAACCACACCCTCCTTCTCGTCCCACATCACGGTAATAAATCTGTCCGTTGTGGGCTCCGGCCCAATCCGGATGCCCGGAAAGTCCCTCTCCAAGAGGTATCGGATGAACGTTGTCTTTCCGGTGGAGTACTGACCCACGAGCAGAATCATGGGCTTCGCATCGAAGTCTGGATCCTCTAGCTTGGGTGAGTGAAAGTCATGGAAGCAGTAGTACTCCTCCAGGGGCAACAACTTGCTCCTGTAGATCTTCTTCAGGTTCCCCACGACATTGTCCACCACCTCCTGGGTGGCCTTCTCGCGTCTCAACCAACTAAACATGCTGGAAATCGCTGTTGATCGCACAGAAACACCTCACAGCCACGCAGATGCACCCAAAATCACTCTCGAGACACTTTTCACTGCAATTTTTCACGTTTGCACCCACCGATTGGGCCTCTCCAACAGGGAAAAAGCGAAAAAAGTGATCGCGAGTGCGAAAAAAAATATCCACCCTGTCACATGTGACAGTGATGACGTGTGCGCCGAGTTCGAAAGTTCGAAACGCGGAGGTGAGAGCCAGTGGCGGCTGACGGGGGCTCTTTTTTTTTCCAACTAAGAATTTATCTTGTAAATTAAACGCAAATTTAGTTCATTTTTGTTGCGATTACTTGAGCAAGCTTGCTGTAAGTGATATTGTTTAAATAAAATATTCACATGGAGTCCTTGTATATTGATCCGCCGCGGGAGCCGCCGGCGACCATTATCATCGAAATTCCGGAGCAGCCGTGACAGCTGATTTCGAAAATACGAAAAAAAAACACCTCCCCCCACCCTTTCGCTCGCATTGTTGACCGAACAGCGCAATAACTTGTTGTGTAAATCCGTCTCGCTGCTCTTTTTCCCACAATTCATCCACTAAAAATTTGTTCTCTTGTGAAGAATACCCCACAGGAAGTTCTCAGAGTGTCCAGTGGATAATTTTTGTGAAAACATCATCAGAAAATGTAAGTACAAGCCTGTAAAAATGGGCCTCAGCAAATTTGGAGCACCGACTTTGCTTGCTTGAGTGCCGTATTTCCTCTATTTTGCCACTTTTTCACCCCAAAATACAGTTAAATTGTCCTGGGAGACAGTCGGCTCTCCATGACGCCACTTCCTATCGATTAATGGGGTGGCAGGTTGGGGTTGGCGTGCTTTTTCTATCGATTTTCACACCCTCATCGGCGAGAAAAGCCCAGAAATCTGCCACGATTTATGTAACAAGTCTCTGCTTGTAAGAAAACCTAATCGGGAGTTTATTTTCCGCTGCCAAGAGGTGGGGAAAATTGGACAAAATTCATGAAATTCGAAAATTTCCTGATAAGAGTTCAGTTGAAATTCTTTGTTCTTCAATCAGAATACTATTCCGGGATTTCATGAACAATGGGTTGGGGAGAGATAAAGAAGCTCTCTGTTTCGGGGGGCGCTCCAAAGTGTTGAAATCC
This sequence comes from Phlebotomus perniciosus, assembly GCA_918844115.2. Taxonomy (NCBI): domain Eukaryota; kingdom Metazoa; phylum Arthropoda; class Insecta; order Diptera; family Psychodidae; genus Phlebotomus; species Phlebotomus perniciosus. The sequence goes on along the minus strand of CAKKOB020000790.1, from coordinate 28,270 downwards.
CCCCCCCCTCCAGAAAATAACTTCCAAAGGTTACTCTCCATGTGCCCTAGATTGACACCAATAACACGTCACAGGGTGAGTCTGCAGAATGCATGATGAGAATTTCCCATGGATTTTCCATGATAGTAACTGGAGAATATGATATAACATGGGGACTTATCAATGGGTTGGATGTAGTAGACGCAAAACGTGACCCTCTAATCTATTTTTGCGCCAAAATTCCACGAACTCACTCGCCGCAATCATCACGCAAAGAAGTCATCCGTGGCTGAGAATTTTCTATTAATAGTCTTTACCAAACTCTCTTACCAACTTATCTATGGCGAGGAGAACCTGTTTTGCGACTCTGAGCGTCCCTTTGCGTCCCACTCACGTGAGATCAGCGGTCAGAAAGGTGGACATTAAGGGGGCTTGTCAGAGATAAAAAGGAAAGGATCTTTTCAAGGCTTCTGAAGGTTTAAGATTCGTGTGTTTCGGTCAGAATCTCGTTTCGTGAAACAAATAAATTCAGACTACAGGAAACATTTGAAGGCAATATTAAATCTTTGAATTTGCATTTTTTGAAATCAAATCCATAAATTTTGATGTTTTGAATTTGAACAAGAAAGAACGTAAAGTCACACAATTTTGCTCGAGGTCGGTTAACTCTAGACTTCACGCATAAATTTTAGATGATAATTTTTATATTTTCGAGTTCAGGGAAGATCAATGATCCCCGGAAAATAGATAATAGCTTTTATAAGTTATTTCTCCGTACTAAAATAAAAATCCCTTAATAAAAACTACCTAGGTGCTTGTGATACATAAAAGAGTTTAAATTTTCATTCAGAATTCGCTAGAGTTTTTACATAAAAACCTATACAGAAAATTTCTTTAATATCGGCTTATTCGAGTGCAAAATTAAACCTTTGATTGATCACACGAAACTGGAAAATCGGTTTCTATTTTTTCGAAGCCATAACTTTTGCGAAAACTGGATCTCATTAAAGGTTGGATATCAATAGAACTTTAATGTTTCTATCCAAGAAATAAAAAGTTCCGGCTTTTTCTCATTATTCTCGGTGATTTCCTAATAAAATCTTATGTTTTTTGGTCATTAAATCTTTAATTACCTATACTTAAATTACGATTTTTATCTCAGACATACATTTTTTGCACCTAGGTTATATCCAAGGATTAAACTTTTAAGTTGATCTTTTTCCTGATGCTTCCGTAACTCTTTTTCTGGAAAAGAGTTTACCATTTTTGTTATTCAATGCCCCTTGAATTAAACGAATGGAAACGACTCGCCATGACTTTGGACTCTCCGTTCTATACGGTCTCTTTCAATTTGCTTCGCAATTCTATTTTTAGACACTCCGAAACGCACTCTGTCGACGCTAGGAGATACAATTAAGCGCCTAGTGAGCATTAAAAACCCTTCCTGTGACTAAACTCCCTGACTTAGCATTGTTACTTCATTCTCAGACGTCCCGTGATTTCACATAGTGATAGTGGATTCTTGTCTAAGGCACTTAGTTATCGCGCCAGACACAAATTCTATTAGCTTTTTGCTGAAAAACAAACATATTGTGCATCAAGTGCGATAACATCGCAAAACTTTGCAGTATATCGCGCAATATATTATGCAATTTTGCTATTTGTGAATTGCTGGGGGAAAATTGCTATTTTTGTGCCTTGGAAAATTGTTCTCTTAACAGCTGCTAAGGGTGCTAGTGAATTTTTAAAATTAATTTGTTCAACTAATCTTCCAAAAATAGCAGACAATCAAATTAATTTTTAAAGTGGGGTTTTCTAGTGTGTAGTAAAGTCATCGTCATGCTAAGTAATATTCTTGTCTGACTACATGTTTGTTTACAATTCATTGAGACCATTAAAGAATAAAAAGAAAAACATGATGATAAATGCTTTTGTATACGCAATTTTAAAGTCAAATAATTAGTCTGTTTTTGTGCCATTTCCTCTTGCTCAATCATTATTATTTGAGAGGGAAGAGAATTGACTTATTTCTGCATACAGAGCTTCGCGCAAGGTTGAGATCCGAATTATCCAATTTTGGTGCAATTAGATGGGATTTGCGTGTTGTTTGACAGAGCAACACCTCCTCCTGTATATTTGCAAGAATCATTCTCATTATTATTGTCTCTCTTCGTCAGAAATCCCCACTGAGTGTGGGAAAGTGAATTTATTTTCGTCTGCTCTTTGGAAGTATATTTTTTGAGTGTTGATTTTTCGTCTGTGGGTGTTGCTCAGCTGTGCACTAGTGCAAAAGGTGATTAACGCTCTCTATATAGCGTAATTTATTTATATATCACATCACAATAAGTGCTTTTGGGTGGGGAGTGTGTGTGAATTTTTCTTAACAATTATTTTTATCATATATCCTTGAACTTGTTTTGCGCTCTATCTTCTCCGACAATGAAATTATGGTCTTCTCTTGTGATTAAATTGCAGTCTTTTCTTTTGTTTCGTTTTCCAAATTGACTACGCGCATATTTTTTTAATTAAATTTGCTCATGTCTCACAGTGGAGATTAGAAAAGAGCGCTCATAGAGAAATGAAAATATTTTTGATGAACATTTCATTGACCCATCAGCTGTTATTCAGCACTTTTGTCTTTTCTCTGTTTACTTTCAGCGCCAAGCCATTGGCCACCGCGGCTCGGGGCGATGTAGTGGAGCACGGCGGGGGAGACAGGCGCCAAATACTGAGTCAAAAGTGAGACAGAGAGAGAGAGAAAATGCTCGAGAAGCTGTAGTTGAAGCGTGCAACTTCTGACGATTCGAAGCATATTTTTTTTTGCGAGAATTTGTGAGAGAAAATGAGTGGACTCGTTGAGAAGTCACCGAGTATTTCCATGTCCATTAAAGCCACAACATCACCGGCTCCAACAGCCTCCCCGGAGCCCCTCATCGAGGCGGATGCTCATGAGTCACCGACGAAAGTCAATAATATGAATGTCGTATTCACTAGTCTCATTGCGGGAGCGATTGCCGGTGCGCTGGCCAAGACGGCCATCGCTCCGCTCGATCGCGCCAAAATCAACTTCCAAATCAAGTAAGAATCCATCAATTGTCTTATCAAATAGACTCACAGACAAAAATTGCCACTGCGGACAATTTTTACAAATATAGACATTTTTATCGGGAGAGGGGATTGGGAGAAATCGAACTGGGTGTTCAAAAGTAACCGGCAACAGGTGCTAATGTACGAAAAAAAATATTGGAATTTTGGTGTTTATTTTTAATGCAAATTAATCGTGTGTGTGGAGGATTTTATGAGGCGAAAAAGAATTTGAATTTCAGCGATGAACTTGAAATGCGCCTAAAGCAGTCGAATTTCAAGATCAAACCCGTAATAAATGATCCATTGATCTCTTGAGTGAATGGAATGAGGTTTGAATTTCAATAGTTAGCACCGAAAGTTTTGAATTTAGATGGTAAATTTGGGAAAAATCAGAATGTTCTTCTCGAAATTTTTGTGTGTTTTTTTGCCTTTAAGAATGATGAGGCTTAAAAAACAGTAATCCAACAATAAAGTGTAAAGTCTATTAATTATCATCAGTTCTTATCGATCATAAATTTTAAATTGAAGCATTATTTCTTTTGCTTTCGCAGCAAAGAAACACCCTACACGTTTCGCGGTGCTACTCTTTTCCTGAAGCGTGCCTTCGAGAAGGAGGGATTCCTGTCACTGTGGCGCGGCAATTCCGCCACAATGGCCCGAATTATTCCTTATGCAGCTATTCAATTTACCGCCCATGAACAATACAAGAAACTCCTGAAGGTGGATCAAGACAGAAGGTGAGCGAAATTTTTGGCAAATCAAACAAGAAAAGAAAGAAAAGGATGAATTGAACGTAAACTTTGTTGAATCCACAAAAGATGTCTTGGTTAATGACAAAATTTAAACAAATTTTTAATCCAAATTACAAAACTTCAACAAAACTCTGTTCATTTGAATGATTCATCGTATTGTTGATGCAAATTAAGTAAGTCAGATCAGTCTAAAAAAGCAACGAATTCCTTATTTGGTAATTGGTTAAATTTACAAAATTGAAACTAGTTGAATCATCTAATGTTTAGTTGATTACAAACAACATCCCATAATCAACCTTCAATTTAATTTCATTTCATTTTTCCCAACCAAAAATTAATTAAATTTACAAAATATACCAACAAATCTACGAAAAATTAGTTAAAATGTCTGTTTTCTCTGTTTTCAGTACAAACATCCGGAGATTCTTGGCTGGATCTCTCGCAGGGATAACATCACAGTCGCTAACTTATCCCCTGGATCTGGCGCGCGCCCGGATGGCCGTGACGGATAAGTATTCGGGCTACCGGACGCTGAGGCATGTCTTCGTGACAATCTGTCGCGATGAGGGTCCGCGGACGCTCTTTCGTGGCTACTGGCCAACCGTTTTGGGGGTGATTCCCTACGCTGGCATGTCCTTCTTCACGTATGAGACGCTAAAGCGGGAATATACGGCGGCGACGGGTGAGAAGAAGCCAAACACGCTGTTTTCGCTGCTTTTTGGCGCCGCGGCGGGTGTTATTGGACAAACAAGTAGTTATCCGTTGGATATTGTGAGACGAAGAATGCAAACTATTGGTATCAATGGCAGAACTGATCAGTACTCAACGATAATTCTGACTCTCCAGAAGATTTACAGGTTTGAATGATTTTTTGAAGAAATTTTTAAGCAAAAAATTTATTGAATTGTATTTCAATTCCAGAGAGGAGGGAGTTAAGAATGGATTCTTCAAAGGTCTCAGCATGAATTGGATTAAAGGGCCCATCGCTGTAGGAATTAGCTTCTCCACGTATGATTTCATTAAGGAAGTATTGAGAGAAATAGTCGGTTTGCAAAGTGACGCCAAAGAATAAGAGAGGAGAAACAGAAAAAAAATGTGTGAATCATTTCGAAAAAATTGGATGTGAAACAAACAGAAAAAAAATGATTAGTTTTTATCACCAGTGATTGTGAGAAAGGAGATGCAAAAAAATGTGATGAAAGTGAAATAATAGTCCTGATGATTGGTAAAAGAAAAAGGAAAATGAAAAGAAAAAAAAATCACTCACAAGATATTTTCTAGTTGATAGTTTTGTATTTTACCTGGAGGAGAGGAAATGAAGAGAAAATTTCTGTACTCGCGAGTCAAACTCTCAAGCGCTCAATCGTCAGTCTGGTTTTATTTTGTAATTTATGCTTAGAACACCATAGTAGATTATGATATTGCTTATTTTTTATGCATGAGAAATTGTGTGGCGAAATAAAAGCGTCTCTTTTTCATTTTATACAAACATTAATTATATTTACCTTCCATTTTTCCTGATCAACGGGAGAACTAATTGCCTATAAAGTGACAATAATTGTACGGTGCCATGGGTCAATTTAATATGTAAAACTACAATGAGAGTGTTTATTAAAGAGATCTGAATGATTTTTTCATTTAAAATGGGTGTTTTTATGTGAAATTCTGAGAAATTGGGCAATTGGCGGGAATAAAAAAAGCGCGGGAGCGTACTTGTTGCAATAATTACCACGAGAGGCACTGTTTGTGTCTTGGCTATCATTTTAGGTGCTACGTGGCGCTAGCATCGTTCATGTCAATTGATCGATTTCTCATCGATTTTCCCCAGCAACCGTAGACGATCCTATATTTTGTCCACTGACACTGTTTATAGGGTCCCCACTCCGCCATTCTACACGCAAGAAGCAAGTGCGACATGAAGTGAGTCGCTGGATTTTTGTGGTTTTCCATGTGAAATTGTGCGAATAATTGATCAAAAGTGCGTGAAAACAACACCCAGAGGACTATAAAGTGCAAAGTTGTAAGTTTTCGTTCCAGAAACATGCTATAATCATGTGAAATTGATGTGGAATTTTACTGCGCGTCTCCGCGTTCTGTCATTGGGGCTTCCGTGGGAGCAGCAAATTTTTGCCAAAGAAATTTTCAAAATCTTCCTTATCGCAGCTCAAAAAGCTCCAAAATCCCCGTAAAAACGCCATCAATCGATCCATTTGGTGTCCAGAAAGGGGTATTTGGTGCAGAAGAGACGCTCATTTGGGGGTATTTTCATAAAAAATGAATTTTGCTTTCACGCGAAAATGGCAATAAAATTCCACCGATAATTTCCAATATAGTTTTTTCTCGCTTCCTCATAAGAAAAAAAGGGAGTGTAAAAAACTTCGCGGAGTGCTATAATATGTGATGGGGAAAATTTTTCCCTACAAAGTGGTTCTTCAAAATTTTTGTATCATATATGATACGTTATTTTTTGAGGTTAATCGAAATTTATCAGTATTATTATCAAGATTTCCGGGAAATCTTTTGTATATATTCGGATATTCGCAAATTTTATACTATTTTACGCTCGATAAGCACTTCCAGTGAATTGAATGGTTTCTTTGTAAAAGAGATAATAAGAAACAGAACTCTCAAAGAGGTCAAAAATTTATTTAAAAAATTTATTCCTTACTTTCCGGGGATCCTTGATCACTCCTCGATCTTCTGAAGTAGAAAATGTATAAAATTATGGTTTTAAATCCATGCCTAAGTTTAAAAGTTATAGCAGAATGAATCAAAACAAAAAAATAACTATTGAAATGACCGGTTATCGGTTTATTGGATGACCTTGAAAACCAAGAAATGGGCAATAGACTATAGACAAAAAATCCTCTGAAAATTTAAGTATTTTGGTGGCTTACAGTATTGCTCTTTACGCTCTTAGAAGAGCGTGCAGGAGCAATAAAAAGCGCCACAAGAGTGTAATTGTAATTAATTCCACGGCATTTATCTCGCATTTCACTAAGTGGCGATCGGGGGGGAAAGTTGCCTTTTCCATCCGGACAGATGACATTTTTCTCCCTCGTGGAAAGTTATTTGATCAAAGAGTTGTGGCTTCGGGAGACATTTGATCTCTGCGAGATCGCGAGACCTTGATATTTGATGGGAGGTAGCCGAGAGAGGAAAAAAGGCCCGCGGAAGGTGTTCGAGCATACTTATGCAACGTCCAGGGTTGGAACACCCGCGGAAGCTGTGGCCACCCACGCGTACGTTGCCAAAGTGACGCGCTCGAGGCTTATGGGATGAGGGATTGTTCTGTTGACCAACTCACAAAATGCAATCAAAAATGCAAGGCAAAGTTTGATGGGTTTGTAGTTGAGGAGATTCTTATGTTAACCAATTCTAAAAGGTCATCTTATTTTGATTTTGAAACTTTGAAGGTTAGGCAAAGTTCGTACTAGCCCTAAGCTAACGATATAATCATAGTAATCAAAATAGAATCCTTTAAGTAGATGTTGATTGTAAAGGACACGGAAATATTATAAATACTTAATAAGTGAGTGTAATTATGAATGCTTGAAAATGACCCTGATTTGTAAAAAATAATGCTAAAAAGGAAGGGGAGAACCGACTCTATCAAAGTAAAGGGTTATAAAGTAACCCCACCATAAAAGCCGATAGCGCTTCATCTATCTAGGAAGGACTGCTCTATTCACAAAAGTTATAAGGGACACTATCCTGATCAATCCTATCATACATTAATAAAATGTCTTAAAATGTGATAAACTTGTATGAGGAGGGGGGCGTACCAAAAGGAATGGAGAAGGGACACCCTATAGCCTAAAACCTCATCCTATATGTACCTCTGAATACCCATGCCAAATTTTATCCCAATCTATTCAGCGGTTTGGCCGCGATACTGTGACGAGAACACACACACAGACACACAAAAAAAACATTTTGGAAATTCGAAATGGGCATTTTCGGACTCTTGGAGTCGTATTCAATGGAGATTTCGTAGTTTGAGAGTGATCTGGCCAGTACTTTATATGTAAGGTATAGATTTTTCTTGGGAAAATATTCTCCAGAAAATTATTCTAACAGAAAATTTAAGAACTTGACCAAATTTTCTTAGCTTTCTTCTGATCTTGCGCAAAAATATCTGCGCGTTCGAACTTCTTCTGGTGGAAAATTTTCGTTAGTGCTTGGATTAAGCACGCACTAGGTTTAGGTCATGAATCTGACATTCAAATGAGGAAAACAAGAAACATTTATTTTCTGGTAGAAGGACATCATAAAATCGACAAACTTTTGATCAAAGGACATTATAAAAGCAAAAAGAAAAAGAAAACCCTATAAATAAACAACAATAAACTTTAGTTTTAAGGTAGCAGCTCTCGTGCGGGTCAGTAGTTAAGATTAATGATACGACAACAGTGAGTTTAGTTCCGGGGTGGACGGTGAGTCAGTTTTTCCCCCCTGAGTAATTCAAAGTTTCAAAGTTGCGGTTTAGTTCTAAATCCGCCATACTAAGCGCAGGTTTTACAGAACACTTCAGACAATTTACTTCAAATTTAATTTTCTTTTAAAGGTAAACAAAATTATATTTCTATTCTTTTTTATCTTTTAAAATTTATCATAAAATTAAAAAAAAGACAAATTTTTCAAATTTTCTTTTCGAACTTCCCGAAGTAAAAACCAATTAGAATTTCCCTGAACTCTCTCTCTATCGCTTGTAATAGCTGTGTATTCTAGCCAGTCGAGTTCCTCAAATCTCATAGTTGCAGCCCCAAAATATGCCTTTGATATTCTCCGTGAGTGAAAGAGAGAGAGAGAGTGAGATTGAGATTGGATTCCGTGTGCGAGACATCATTTTTGTTTACACACAATTAACATCCGTTTCGTGCTCATATTCCCGTCTCCGGGCGCGCTCTCCGAGTCCCACCCTTGACGGGCAGTCGCGTCACCGGGAACAATACACTTGCAATTGCGCCAGCGAAATATGGCGGAAAAGCCCGTGAAAAGTGAACAACATACGCACCTTTTTTTATTCCTCGTATATACAGACTAATTGGCATCTCCAGTTTCATTCAATTTTCACTTTCCCGCCCTTCCGGAACAAAGAGATATGAGCTGTCACACTTTTCAACAATACTTCCTCGTGAAAATGAGATTGGCGAATAGAATGGGGGGAAATCTGGGAAATTCTGGGAGAATTATTTGGAAATGCATGAGAAATTCCGTGAAATTGAAAACTTTAGGGCGGATTTGTATAGATTTGCAGAATTCCCAGAAATATTGGTCCCTTCCTGGGAGATTTGCCTTAAGATAGGGATATACCATTTCAATCCTATTAAATCAGTTTTGTGTTTCATGTTGACCAATTATACCCAGGATTGACATTCAATCTGAATTTCTGAGAAGATTTTGAGCTTATCGCGGAAAAGCTGGCTCTTTATTTTTAGACATTTTATAACATTTTTCAATCTTAAAAAAAATCTCTTTGTCATTTATGCTCTTTTATTGTTGATATTCTTGTTGCTTACAAAACTTTAATTGTATTGAGCTTTTAAATAGTTGTTCTTTCCAAACAAACCCCTCCAATTGGATATTTATAGAACGTTTACAAGTCATCGAGGCGCTCTCAACTCATTCTGTATTCTTTCTCACGTGCTGTTAAACTAACAGCAGATGGAATATATAATATTAATCTGAGATTTTTCCGGATTCACAACTCTCAATGTGTGATAAGATAAATTTATTTTTATTTTATTTCAAACTATTTCAAACTAATGTTATTTTTGTTTTTAGAATAATTTCCAAGTAATTTCTCAAATTAATTGAACTTGCACCAAAATTTAATCAAATTTTAAGATCTCTTTGAAATAATCAAAGCTTCTAGAAGCTCTGGGCTGGCAAATAGACACTTATAACGCGTTTCCCTTCTACATTGACCTTCTATCTCTTTAAAGTTCTTTTGCGTGTAGCAATGTTTATTTACATAATGTAACTATTGAACCTACTAAATTTCAAGGTGTTGGATACTATCGGTTCAATTGATATGTAGAAACATCTTGATTATTGTTATCTGAAAATTACGAGACAGTTATACATATATAAAGCGTTGAACATTATATTAAACTTGGGCATTACGAGATGCCTTGAAACATGTCCTATAGCAATAAATCTATTCATTTAGTTATGTTGATGGTGTGAGAGGTAGTCCTTGTGCAAGTTGTGCACCATCTCATGATTTATCTGCAAATTCTATATTCTCACGACATAAAGTCTCAATTTAATTAATAGGGATCAATGATATCTTGAGCGTCTTGTCTTGAGCCTATATATTCCCAGTAAATTCGGATTCAAGAGTATTTCAAGTGAGGGCATTTAGCGCTAAACTGATGATAAGTCAGTCGATTACGGGTGAATATTTGCGCGAGAGTGTGTCGATTGATTTACCAGCTTGTTGTAAAAGTGTCGAAGACGGAAAGTAAAATTGTTTTTCACTCATAAAGAGTTGGGAAGATGGGTGAGTTTCTCTGGGAATTGAGTGAAATATTCATTAGTCTCGCCTGAATTGTATTTCAACTGCTGTGACTTTTGTTTTACAAGCAAAACCAGACTTTGGAGAATGATGAAGACATGTTCTCAAGGGCCCAAACAAAATCATGTTGTGCACCGTCAGTGAACTCGCCAAGAAAAGTATAGAGTCAGTGAAATAAACACAAAGAAATAAATTGGGAATTTTGTATAAAATATAACTTCTTTGGCGGTTCTGTCTCTCTTGTGTTGTTGTGTTCTTATTCACTTTGAAGGGGTGAAGAAGAAGAAGAGAAAAAAAGAACTTTTTACTGCTTTATAACTTTATTGGACAATTTTCTAATTCTGAGAAATCCTCGTCACAGGAATTTGGAAGTCATTTCTCCCATTACATTCACCTTTCCTCGTCTCTTTTACCTTCCACATTTTGGTGCTCTTTTCCCGCGCGTTCTCACTTTTCTGGGCCTCTGTTTTATTTATTTATTTGCTGTTATATATGACAATTTATTGCGAGGTCGGAGTGAGTTTTCTCACATGGTTTTGACCACTTTTTTTTCGCAATTCATTCAGCGTGAAAAGTGATCAACAAAATATAAACGAGGATTATAGATATTGATAAAATATTATCAGCAATAAAAAAATGTGAAAAAGAGGGAGTGAAAGAGTTTAATAAATGTTGATAATATTTCTCATATATTTGTTTAGAAAAACTCAAAAGATTACGCGACTTATCTCAATATAAGAAAGCATAAACAGTGGGGATCAAAATTGTGCAGAAAATAAGGTGGATTTGCTGGAATCGATAGAATTCTAATAAGATTGTTGTCTGCGAAAATTTTCTAGAGTTTTAAACGACTTACTAAATATATATGTAGGTAGATTTCGTCTAATACAACGGGTTGTTATAAAAAAAATTTCTCGTATAATCTTTCTTTTTATAATAAATTGTTGGAATTCAATGCTATATCAAATTTAACTCTCTGGACGCAAATAGGCCTTTTATCGCACATTTACATATTTATAGACAGAATTTTCCCGCTATTCATACATTTCATTGTTACTCATAACTTTATCTGGAAGAAAGTGATATTAAAATACTTTGTCCGAGAGCCAAATTATACCCAACTCACAATATAGAATTCTCACCATTCTCGCTATATCTCAGTGACGGAAAAAATTGCAAAGGGCGGAAGGGGGAAATGTTCTTGAAAATGAAGGCATATAAAGGGTTATTTTTTATTCTCACAAAATTAATCATGTTAAAATTGGCTGGGTATATTATTTAGTGTGTTTCAATAAAACATGCGAAAATCTCATTTGAGAAGTAGTTTTAGAGAACATCAAAGCGTGAAAAAATGAAGTGCGGGAAGCGGTGTAATATAATGATTTTATTGCATTAAATTTCACACTAAAATAAAGGAATTATCATGCGAGATAAAAATAAAACATGTACTACACGTGATTCTCTTTACCGTAGAAGTTTTTTTTTCTTCACTATTCTCGTTATTTAATTGCTGCATCTCGCTCAAATCATTATTTAGCTAATGTTGCGTGTGAGTTACTTAATTGAATTCTTTTCATCATCTCTCTAATAGCAATCTCAACACTTTTTTCTCTCTCTATCTGAATGTGTATGTATGCCTTCTTGCAGAAAAAAAACAACAAGAAACCACGGAAAGGAGGAAGAGAAGAAGAACGATCGTCAATTTGAGGTGAAGTAGCACAAACCGAGAAGAAAAGATTTCAAAGAATTTCGACTAAGTGAGAGTGAAGGAAAGAGAGAAAAATGGCTCTTTGGGGGCAAACAGTGAAATTGCCTGGCGAAGTGATGATGACCATCAAGCAGCACTACAATGAGGTGATGCCGATTGAAATACGTCACTTTTTAGCGCCATGGCTCGAGGATCATATCCTGTAAGTATGACTTTTTTGCAATTTTCGGTGGTTCTTTTCATTTCAGATTTGTATCAAGTTATTATAGGTTTGTTAGACATATTAGACATAATTGTCTGCGGTCGTAACAAAGTAAAACGGAAAAAAGTTATTAGGGGTGATTCATATTAAATTTCAGTAACAATGGTTTCAAATTTTTGTCTTTTACATCTTTGTAGTAAAAATAATTTCATTTTCGCAGTAGTAATGTTTACTGAAAAAGTACTGATGATCAGTAATTTGATAAAACGAATTTTTTCCCAAGAGATCGCATTCTAAAATATTCTTAATTTCTTAATTATTTAATACTTACCAAATTTACTGCCTAATTGATTTTTTTTTACTTTCCATACTGAATTCAACTGGTCATCAGTTTTTCTCATAATTTTTTTATGCTTCCTTATTGCAATATTTTCCTACAATGCGATTTACAAGACGTCAATTTTGCATTAGATTATTTATTTTGTGGTTAACAGAGTTGAAAGACTTTAATGTTTTCATGGAATATGAGACAATTTGATTACATTAATTCCAAAGTATAGGTAATGGTTGAGGATATTATTTTGTATCTCCTTGTAATAAGATTAAAATATGGCAATAAATTAAGTTATTCTCTTAACGCCTCAGGGTTTCAAATCGCAAGCTTTATATTTCCTTCCAATTTACTGTTTAAGTATGCAAATTGTTGTAAAGTGTTTATACACATCGATACTGAATAGAATTAAAAAGTGTCCGTCTATTAATTATTTGTTTTTTAAATAATTGAAAAATCATTTAATCATTTAAAAATGAGATGAAGATAAATTAACGTATATATGAAATTTCTTTTATTCATCATCATCACAATCATGTCAAACAAAACTGCAACTAGAATGTGAGTATTTTGATCATTTTATACATTGAAAAATTTTGAAAAAAAATCATTTCTAGTTGTGTTTATGATTTATGATTCAAGAAACAAAGAATTAAATATTGCGATGACAAACGATAGGGTGGTATTCGAGGATTTATCATTAGCCAAGATAACAAGTTGCATGATTTCGAAAGAGTATGAATAAGTTCATTCAACTTCACTGTTTGAATTTATTTTGGTCGAAGTTAATCTTTTCGATATCATTATACATTGATATTCGTATTTGTTTGTTTCCTTAAAATCAATTTCTGAGAATTCTATAAAAGAGTAAACATCACTTCTACTGCGCGATTCGCTCTATTATATAATTTAGTCTCCATATTTTTGAATTTCTGTGCTAAAGCTATCAAGAGTTATTAAATTATTAATAATGACGTTTTTAATTAATGAAATCATTTTATTTGATGTCCCTCATTGCTGATAACTTTTTGTTTCGTTGATAAATCGAGGCGAATAAATGTCTGCGTATAATTCAGAATAGTCTCTCCCTAGAAATGAAAAAAAAAAAAATCAATGAAACTCTTCTGAAGTAATTAGAATATATACAAGTGGCGATTGAGATTTCACTGTAATAAAATAAAATAGCGTGTAGTGATTTATTTGTGTAAAACACATTTCATTAGAGGTATAAGTGATTGTAAAATAGATTGGCGTGAGAAAGGAAAAAATTTTCACTGAATTTGATCGTCTTGTGGATTTGCCATGCGTCGTTTGAGATGATGAGACAATTACTAGGAAATCGAAAAGGCATCACTTTAATTGCTCACTCTGACTGTGATAAGAAAATAATAATATTCTATATCAAGGCATTGAGGATTTATTATTGAGAAGTTCTAATGCTGGATTTATTTGCAGGCCAACGATGCAGGCTAACGTCCAGATGGATTACGATCCACAACATTATGAACAATTGGCATCGAATTTTCTGAGTGACTTTATTTTGGAGTTGGAGACACGGGCGCCTGATTTTACGGGGACAAATGTGACGGTCCAGTTGTGCTTCACGGAGATGGCGAAGAAGCTGCGACAGCGATTTCAGCATGATCCAACACAATTGTTTAGCCACCTGACGCGTTGTTTGCAGATGGAGTGGAACTTTGTGAATGGGTGTGCGATGCCATATCAGAATGCAGAGATTGTGGAGGTGAATGAGAAGCTTCACACCCTCACCACAATGGTGGCGGCCAATGAGGAGGAGAATAGACAATTGAAGTTGGATTATGAGCGCTTCTCGTTGGAATATCATGATCTTATCAAGACCACCACGTATGTGAAGACAATCACAAATCCGCAGGAATTGGAGCAGAATAAATTGCAATTGGGTGAGCAGCAGAAGAGGCTGAATGACTTCCTCAATGCCATCCAGAATCGACAGTTGACACTGATTGGGAAGATTAAGGAGGTGATTGATCAGATGCAACATGCTCATGAGTTGATTATGGTGAAGCAACTGAGATTGTGGAAGGCGAATCAGGGTTTGGCGGGCAATGGGGAGCCGCTGATCAATAATTTGGACACTATTCAGCAATGGTGTGAAACATTGGCGGACAATTTGTGGAATACAAAGACACAAATTCAGATCCTGTCGAAAACCAGACAGACAATCAATGTACCGATTGATCCCAACTTGCCGGATTTGTTGGAGCCATCTAAGAAAGAGATTATTAATTTGCTCGTGAAACTCGTGACAGCCAGTTTTGTCATTGAGAAGCAACCGCCGCAAGTTATGAAGACTAATACCAGATTTACAGCCACTGTGCGACTCCTCGTCGGTCCCAAGCTCAACATCCAGATGAATAGTCCCAGTGTGAGAGTGTCCATTGTATCAGGTGAGTTGCTAAAAGATGATAAAAAAATATTCAATATATTTTCCTCATCGGGGAGTGTAATATTGACAATGGAAACACTATTTGTGAAATTCCGCACGTTTTATTGGGTCTTTTTTTGCACACTGCAGTCGTCGCTCCACTAAATTGGAATTTTATTGATGAACATATCACATTTATTATTGCTTTTTTTCTCCCTCTGGTATCGTATAAATAATGTCTGGCATAAAGGAGGGATATTTTGCAACAGTTTTTGTTTTTTATGGCAGATTATTTTGCAAATAAAGGTGAGATAAGATTACTTGACTGCAGGGATTCAACACTGTTTGATAAAAATTCAAAATACACAATGCAAAGATTTCAAATGAAATTTTAAATCAAATTACAGACAATATGGGTTAGCAGTGGGGAATACAGTTAGGGGGAAAAGTGTGTGTAATTTTAAAAAGTATGAAGATTAGGGGATTCCCGGTTTTTTTTTCGTTCTCATTGATAACGTTCTTTATCTCATGAGATAACGATTAATAGCTAAATGATTACTTAATACGCTATTATTGTCGAACTATCACTTGAATTTTAAATTATTTTATTGTTAAATTATGACAATTAAAGTGCAATAGGTTACAAGTTTTATCTTTAAAACTGGAAATGTTAAAAAGTTAAGTTCACTGTTTTGGTATCCAAGAATTATGTTCAATTGGTACGAATTCTTGCTAATCTAGGACCCAATTCTAATGACTCTTGGAGGTTTTACTCTTTAATGACCCAGTTATTGTATTATTTACGATTATTTCTGATTTT
The DNA here is from genome assembly GCA_918844115.2 of Phlebotomus perniciosus. NCBI lineage: Eukaryota > Metazoa > Arthropoda > Insecta > Diptera > Psychodidae > Phlebotomus > Phlebotomus perniciosus. The sequence continues at coordinate 12,461 of CAKKOB020000790.1, read as the reverse complement.
TGTTTCACGCCGCATAAAATTCAGTAATTTCGTCATTTGAATTAGAGGTGGAATCGAGAGAATGTTTCACTTCAAGTGAAGTGAATGTGATAGCTCCAATATCCTAATACATAAAGCCAAGTGTGCATATCTGAATTGGCCTGATCACCCCCAAACCACTAAATCTCGACCGGACGTGACTCCAGGAGTCCGAAAATACCCATCTCCAAAATGTTTGTCTGTCTGTATGTCTGTCTGT